>JAKUCV010006189.1:189054-219246 GCA_028386065.3 Turnera subulata
AACTTTCAGGTTTAGGATTCTTGTGACTAGAATTCCTAGGTTGTAACGGTTTGTTAAGCACCCGTAAGCTTAACGTAGATAGTGAAATCTTCAAGTGAGACTTGAAGGGCTGGATTAGCCACACTAGTAGAGTGTGTGTGAACCAGGATAAATTGCTTGTCCTTCATTCTTTCAATTCCGCACTTCATTTCCTGCAAAGCATTTAATTTTCGGTCATAAGCTATTCACCCCCCCTCTAGCTTAAGTCTATTATTCCTAACACACTATACTTTAAACCCAAAAAGGACACAAGGATTAATATCCAAAAACTCGACGTACGGGGATAAACATCCCAAAACCGATCAAGATACTGGGATAAACATCCCGAAACAAACCACAGCAAATGCAACAATCAACAGTGCAACAACCATCAAACACAACAACCGAGTAATATAGGCACATATAGAAGGAAATTCATCCTCACCTTGGCCGATTACTCAACTCCGGAAACCATGACCGGTCCGACGCCGGCTCCTCGGGAAACTGCCCGATATCCGAACCTATACAACAAAACAATATGTACACATAAATGCACATAATCGGTATGTTATGTTGCCAATACTACGAAATAAACCCATCCCGGTTTATAGCCTTTATTATCTTTTTTTTTTACCATAATTAAACCTTTTTTCCGAAAATAATATATCGTACGTATATCCAAATATTACTTCGGTATTTAATACCTTAATTTAATCTCTTTCCAAAATACTTTTATGAAGGTATTTATCGTTTCCCAAAAATATGATTATCATAAAATAATTTTCCTAGGAAGATATACATTTCCAAAATTTTTTACTTAAAATAATTATACCTTTCCAAAAATATAATTTTTATAACATAGTTTTCCTAAAAATATAAGGTATGTTTATACTTTCCAAAATATTTTACAGTATATGTAATCTTTTCTAAAATAGTTACTATATAGTAATTTTGCAAAGGACTTAATTCATATTATAATTATCTTAGTTTCTTGAAAATAATATAACATGGTAATTTCTCTATTTATTTCTACAAAATACAATGTATTTATCTCCCAGTGATTATATAATCCTTATATATATTTTTTCCAAATTATTCCTATATGTATAAGTATTAATTATTTTCTTTCCCAAAATTTCATATTAATCATATGTATTTTCCAAGAGTACTTTTATAAATTATTTTCCAAAAATTTACCTTAATATATTTTCCAGATTTTATTATTATTTTTTTTATATATATTTTTTTAAAAAAAGGCTGGCCCCGTGAACAGTACCAGGCTCATATGAACAGTACCGGCCCATATGAACAGTACCGGCCCGTGCACAGTAACAGGCCTGTGCACAGTGCGGCTCGTGCACAGTAACAGGCCTGTGCACCGTGCGGATCGGCCCGTGTACAGCACAGGTCTTGGGCCAGGCCGAGGACCCGTCGGGCCAACCCGGCCCGACCCGCGACCCGGGTGCAGAAGACGGGTTGCGTCTTCTTCCTTGGATTTACCTGCAACCGGCGCGCGTGAAGACAGCGCGAGGGAAGGAAAGGCGAGCACAGCAGCGGCAGCGGGCGGCTTGGAGCGGCGCGAGGGCGGCGGGAAAAAGGCGCGGCGTCGTCGGTAGGAGGCGTTTGGCACGGGGAAGACAGATCCGCCGGGTCTGTCACGGGTCAACGGCGCGTCATGGGTCTTCAGGCGGCGGAAGACGACGGTGGCGACGGGGTTGAGGTCGCGTCGGCGAGGGGAAGGGGCTGGTGGCGGCGGTGAAGCTCGAGACGGCGCCGATCGTCCTCTCGTGAACAGTAACCCGAGGCGCTACCGGGTGACGAACTGTTCATGCTATATTTTTTTTCTTTTTTTTCTTTTTCTATTTTCTTCTTTTTCTTTCTATTTTCTTTTGATTTTTTTCCCGATTTTGAATTTTTTTCCTCTCACTGTTACTATTTTTTTCTCTTTTTTTTCTCCTCTTTTTTTTTCTTCTTCTTTTCTTTTTCTCTCTTTTTTTCTTTTCCTCTCCTTTTCTCTCTTTTCTTCTTCTCTCTTTTTTTTTTCTTTCTCTTTTTTTCCTTCTCTTTTTTTTTCTCTTCTCCTCTACCTCTTCACCGAGCTTTTAAACTATTTTTTTTTTCACTATACAACATGTGAGCTTCAATAATGCAACTTGTCTGCATTACGGAGCGAGTCCGGTCCGGACCAGAAAATAACTGATACCCCTTAGTTATTTTCCGGTGTGATTTTTCTGAGAATTCTGGGACCCGAGAAAATACCAACTTAGGCCCGAAAAATCCACGGAAAAATCACGAGCACGGGAAAACTCTCGGTTTCGAAAAACGACGCCCGATTTACCTTGAATTAATTACCCAAGATTAATTCAACGGTAAATCACGGTAAAAAGACTTTTACAGCCCCGGTAAAATCCAAATTTTACCCGGGCTGTTACACCAATACTGAGAATCTGCTGGGGAGGAACCTCCTTGGATTGGAAATGCGACTGATTCCTTGCATACCAGAACGCCCACCATATCATGATTTCCAACTCTCGGGTCTCTTTATCAGCCCGCACAAACAGAAACTCCGCAAAGACGGTGAAATTAACTTATAAACAAGAGGTCACAGCACCTGCAATCGGCGATAGGTTCCATACATCTACTGATTTGGGGCAGCCAAGTAACAAAAGATCAAGATCCTCTACAGCGCTGCTGCATCTGGCAAAGTCAGTATTGCAATCAACTCCTCTACGAACCAATTTACTCCTAGTCGGCAGAATGTTACGGGAGGCTCTCCACCAGAAGTGCTTCAACTTTGGGGGTAAATTGAGAGACCATACCTACTTCCAAAAGGTATTGTGGCCTGAAGGCTGAACATCATAACTCGCATTATCCACCTGCCTGGCAGCCGCCCAATAGGCATTTCGGATGGTAAAGAAGCCATGCTTTGTAAAGGCCCACCTATACCTGTCCTGGGAATAAAATCTACTTAGGGGGATGGCTTTAATGAGTGTAGTTTCTTCCGGTGTGAACAGAGAAGACAATAAAGGCACCCTCTAACAAATCATATCTCTGTCAATATGATCACACACCTTTTGAGGAACCTCCCAGCTACGCGAAATTGAAGATATACGACCACTTTCCGTCCCCGGCAACTAGTTATTCCTCCAAATGTATATGGACCCCTCATTCCCCACTCGCCAACAAAGCCCCTTTAGAAGAAGCTCTTTACCCGCCAGGATGCTCTAGAAAGTGAAACGTTGCATACCATTTTTCTAGGCGTGCAGGATAGAACTCGCATTAAAATACTTCGCCTTTAAAGTTTGACCCTAGAGAGAGCTCTCATCTTGAATCAGCCTCCAGCATTGTTTGGCCAACAGTGCTTAGTTGAAACATTGTAAATCCCGAAACCCCAACCTGTGAGAACTTGACCCAAAATCACTTGGGCCTCCTCACCTTTCCTTTTACACCTTCTTCTTAACCAACACCCATCATCTTTGGAGTCGCCACCAGAATTTTATTATAGGGTAAAATTCGGAAAAAACCTTTCCTTAAATCCCAATGACTCCATTTAAGCAACCGGTTAGCAAACCAAAGATATTGGGCCCGCGGGTTCGTCACGGATGGGAAGGTGTTAGGCACCCAACCGTGTTGGGGTGAAACTTTGTGCAATTGGAGAAAGTATGTATGCCTTGTGCAAGTGTGTGTAAAGTGTGGAAAACAAATCACACAAGAATAAAAATTGAAATTAAAACAAAAGGGAAAATAAAATAAATGGGCTTGAATCTCCACCACTAGAGACCACTTACGTACCCCGGTGACCGGGTTCAAAGCCCACGTAGTTCTTGTTCATGGCATCACAGCACTCACATCATCAATACCATCATTAAATCCTTAACAAATAATCAACACAAAAAGGATTTAGTGTTACCTCTTGTAACCCTCCTCTAGCTCCTTGGTTTGGGTTGGATTGTGCACCCAATTTCTTCCCAATCCTTAGCTCAATCTTTGATTCCCTCTTGGTCTACCTTTGCTGCCTCCTTGATGATGATACCCACAAAATTCTTCCAGAGTTTCTTCCTATAGAAAGATTTCTAGGCTTGAAGAAGTAGAGTTTCTCCAAGCAACAAAGCTTATAGGGGCGTATGTGTAATGAGTGATTGATCCCTTGAAATGTGAATGAGAGGCCCTATTTATAGTGTTCTGGGGAGTATAGAGGCATGGACCTGCTTAATGACCAAGATCTTAGCCAAAAATCTGGGCCAAAACAGTGTAGAATCAAATTAAGGGCAAAAATAGGGGAAATCGGGCATCTTTGGGCGCCAAGACCGCCAGGGCCGGCGGTCATGGGTTGGATGGCCACCAGGCCGGTGTTCATCGGTGGATGGCCGCTCGGACCCGGCGGCATCCTTCCATGGCCACCCGGCACCCTCGCATTTCTCCGCTCTTTCCTTTTTTGCTCCCGATTTCCCTTAATTCCTCCCTGATTTGATTCCACCGTGTAATTAACCCCTAATCAACCTAGAATCACCTCTTTTCTTGATTAGCACTCCCCCCAATCATCTCCTAATTGATTGATTACACATTAGGTCCCTATTTTATGCACAAACATTACCAAAAACACATTTATCATTAAAAGATGATTTAACTCTGATTTTTCATGAAAATCAGAGCTAAAATTAGTCTGCAAGTAATGTGTTTATGGGCTATTCAACTCTGAGAAAAATCATATCTCATTAACTTGGACTTCTAAATTTATTCCTAACCCAAAAATATATCATCTCAATATAATTGGGTTGAAAATAAATAAGAAAGCCCAAGAAATGAAATAGAATACATTTTAGTGCATTAGACCTTAATATATTTTTATCCTAAGATTAAATCATCTCATTAATCTTAGAGTTCAAACATATAAAGGCTAAATTTACTAAAACATATTTATTCTACTAGATTAAATTCTTACCATGCCTTAACCCGAGACCAAATCATCTCATTAATCCTAAGGTTCAAGCATGTTTAAAATCCAAATTAAAAGAATATTTGTGGGTCAAATTTGGGTGTTCACAGATGCCCCTCGTTGATGAGTCCTTAGAAACTAAGGACAAAACAACGCAAGAAACGAACAACCAAATTTGAATGGTTTGATGTAGGTAGTGTGTGCCAACAGTTGGAGCATTCCGTGCTCCACTTCAGGAATCATCTCATCCTGAAGGTTGCTGGTTGCCGAGAATCATCTTATCCCGGGGTTTTGGGAATCATTTCATCCCAAGATTTTAAGGATTTATCACCCTTCTCAAGAGACTCAGTTTTTTTGTTATAGAATCATCTCATCCATCAGATCGTCAACAAAGAATCATCTCATCTTTGCCAACTAGGGATTTTATCGTCCTCCCTGGGGTACACGGTGCTTCTCAAGATTTGCGGGAGCTCGGTCCCTGCTTCTGGATATGTGTCTCTCAATGGTTTGCGGGAGCTCTGTCCCTACTTCTGGATATGTGTCTCTCAATGGTTTGTGGGAGCTTGATCCCAGCTTCTGGATATGTGTCTCTCATGGTTTGCGGGAGATAGATCCCGACTTCTGGGTATGTATCACTCAAGGTTTGCGGGAGCTGGGTCCTGGCTTCTGGATATCTTAATTCTGGTTCCCATCATCTCAAGGTTTGCAGGAGCTAGGTCCCGGCTTTAGGTTCTCTCAACTCTGGTTCCCCTCATCTCATGGTCTGCGGGAGCTGGGTCCCGGCTTTAGGTTCTCTCAATTTAGGTTTTTCTCTCGTCTCACAGTTTACGGGTGTTGGGTCCCAGCTTTAGGTTTGCTCATCTTTTGATTTTCTGGGTTTCCTCACATCTGGTTTCCCTCATCTCACGGTTTGCGGGTGCTAAGTCCCGGCTTTTGGCTTGTTCTTGAAGTTTGCGGGAGCTGAGTCCCGGCTTCTGAATTTGGTCCTCTCCTCGCATCTGGGTTCTCTCTTCTCATGGTTTGCGGGAGCTGGGTCCCGGCTCTAGGCTCTTTCCTGGTTTTCTCATGTCTGGTTTCCCTCATCATCTAAACGATTCAGGATGGTTTGGATCACATGCCCCTAGGTTGTATATGTCTCATGTCTCTCACGTCCCCGGGTTCCCTAGTGGGTTTGAAGGAGGTGGGGTGTATCATGCCCCTTGCCTAAATATGGGTGCATCATGCCCTTGGTTTGACCTTATCGAGGTAGGGCATGATGCCCCCAGCATCATCTAGTTGTGGTTTGAAAAGATGAGACCTAGCATGCCCCTAGTTTAGAATCATCTTGGGTGTCTCAACCCTTGGTCCAATAGGTGGGCCTGCCTCGCTCTTGGGAATCAATCAATCAGAGTGGGGGTAGTATGCCTCGATAGGTATTATCTCCTATAACGGGATATCATGCCCCAACGACTGGTTCAAACCTTACGGGGTAGCATGCCCCAGAAATTTAACTCCAAAGATGGGGTGGCATGCCCCTTGCAACCTCATTAACCCGGATTACGGGCCTGCCGTACCCTTAATGTCATGATGTAGGTTTAATCTCAAGGTAGATGTGCCTCTATTGCATGATGTTAGCTTGACGAGTCAGAGAAATAAGGCATGACATGCCCCTCGTCTACAATTCTCATTATCTGCAAGATTTGTTCATGCCATGCCCTTTCAGCTAATAACCCTAGGAAATGTAAGTCTACATCAAGTGATGAATTCATGATGTTGCCTCCCTCATTAATCGTTTGTTCCCAACCAAATCCACCTTATTAAGAAACCCATGTTTTATGTGTGAGTAATGCATGAGTAGGTCTACAACGTGTTTGTCTGTCCAATGCATGAGGGTGTCCCTAACCTCTACAGGTTCGTCTTTCGATGCTAGTGCTTATGATGTGTTTTCCCCTTTTACCTCTTGTAACGCCCCGAATTTTCAGAATTTGATTTTTCTCGGAATTTTCGAAATTTTTATTCCAGTTTTACCCTTGAGGTATTTCCGGATTTTGGACAAGGAAATAAATTATTTTACCTTGGTTAAATGAGAATTAAGTCGATGGTATGTCGGGTTCGGCTTTCGTTGGAGTTTAATCGGGCTTCGGGGTTGAGAATTAAATTTTGAAGCAGTTCCCCCGAAACTACCTCGTTTTGGTAATCGTTTAAAAAAAAAAAAAGGGGGAAACGCGTTGACCAGGGGGTTGACCGCGCCTAGTGGAACGACATGTCGTCCACTAGGGGCGGCCAAACCCTAGCCGTCACCTCTCCTCTCCTTCTTTTTCTTTTCTCTTTTCACTTTTCTTCTTCTTTCTTTCTTCTTCATCTCATCTTTTCCAAGCCGCCGCCTCCCTCCTACCTTCCTTCTCCTTCTTCCTTTTCTCTCCCTCTTCTCTTCCCTTCGTCCTCCCTCTCGCTCTCTCTTTCTCTTCTCTTCCTCCTCACTTCATTCTCCCTCTTTTCTTTTTCCGGGCCTACAACCTTCTCTTCTCATCTCCTCCTTCTTGTCCACGCCGTCGATTTCTTTTCTTCCCTCAAGTCGCCGTCGACGTCGTGAGTTGCAGAGGTGGAAGAGTCGCCGCCTCCGGTAAGCCCCGCCGCCCTCTAATTTCTCTTCTCTTTCTCTTCTTTTTTTTGGATTTTGGGAGGGTTGAATCGGTTCTGATTTTTTTGTTGGTGCTTGGGGTTTGTGTGACTTGCGTTGTGGTTGATGTCGGGGTTGTTGTGGGGGGTGGTTCGGTTGTGTTGTCTCGGCTGGCGGGTGTTGATGGTTGGTCGCCGTGGGCTGTCGTTGGTGTGTTTTGGTGGCCGTCGATGCTGCGTGTCGGGTTCTGCTCACCGGTGCTGGTGCTCGGTTCCGGCAGGCTGCTTGCGTGTGTGAGTTTGTGACAGGCAGTGAAGGTGCTCGGGTTGTCGTGTGTGTTTTCTGGGCAGTGTTGGTTCGGGGTTGCAGGTGGTTGTGGGGTGCTTGGCCGTTTTGGACAGTGGGCAGTTTGAGTTGAATTTTCCGGTAAGGGCTCCTTTTTCCCAATTCTGTTCTTGAATCAATTTAAGGAGTTAAGGTTGTGTTGTTGTTAATCATGTATGGCTGAGTTGGATGCGGTATGGGTGTTGTTTTGTTGGTGGCAGATTTACTGTGATTGGTTTTTGGAGGTTGTGGGATTTTCCGGCGAGGTCACCTGAATCCGGCGAAGGCTCGAGAATTTTCCGGCGAGGCTCGGGAATTTTCCGGCGAAGGTTCGGGTTTTGACTCCGGCATTATACTTGATGTATAATTTGTGTAATTCATGGCATGTATTTATTTAAATCGGAATTGGGTTATGTAATTAATTGTGTTTAGTGGAAACCGAGAGTGAGAGTAGTATGGGGCCGGTAAATTACCAACACGGGTAGAACCTTAGGCCGGGAATCTTTGGACATCGGTTTGACCTTGGACTTAAGTAACGGGCTTTGAGCCCAAACCTATAATTAATTAAATAAGGACTTATGGAAGTGGGCTTTAGGCCAGAAATGGTAATTGAGCTTAGATTGGACTTTAGGCCGGGAATTCATAAACGACATAATGAGTGGGCCATAGGCTCGGGATTTACTTATTGGACTTAGTTGGGCGTAAGCCGGTGAACCTTAGGTCCCGATACTTAGAGTTTTGGTGAGAGAACATTAAGTCGGGTTTAGACCCGGGAATTTCATAAATGGCTAACTAGGGACGGGTTTAACTCAGTTGAGCATTATAGATTCATGCATGCACGTCTTTATTGTTGTGTTTGTAATTTGTTATGTGTGCCGGTATTCAGGCACGGGTAATACCTCGGGAACTGGAGGATCGGTTTTGGGAAAAGCTCCAGAGGACAATCGTCGTTGAGGTGACTTTATATGTCTTTTTATGTTTGTATGCATGAGCTCGTTGGAGTGGTTTGTTTGAGTTGCATGCTTGTTTGCTAACATGCTGTAATCTGTATTGTGTGCCTAAGTGTATTATTTGCTTATGAGCAGGATGTTGGATTTGTTATGGACTATAACATGTGTGATTTTGGGTGTTTTGTGTGATGTGTTGTGGGTCGGAGACCCGGTGATCTGTTTAAGCTGTTTTATCACACAACCCTGTTAAATCACAAGCTCTTGGCACACCTGAACTTATAATTTGTGAATAAGAATAATGTTCAGTAGAAGTTAGGCTACTGTGTGCTGATGACCGGTTGGTTCGAGCGGGAATTGATACCCCTCGGGTTTGCATGCGGGATAGCATGTGGTATGCGGATTTGCATATGGGTCTGTGATGACCGGTTTCTACCTCCCTCCTTCTACCTCCCCCTTTCTACCTCCCTCTTTCTCTCTGTCTCTCTCTCTCTCTCTCTATCTCTATGGATATGTTGGGCTTCGTGCCTGGTTTTATTTAGGCTTATGCCTGGTTGTCTCATGAGACGGGACCGCGCTCGACGCACACAGTAGGGGCCCTGAATAATAAATCATAATAAGAAAACTTAATACACAATAGATGGAGAATAATGAACTGTTTGTTTGATTGTGTTGGCATGTTAGTACTGGTTGCTGTTTGTTGCTTACTTGTCCTGTTGCTCTTCTTTCCTTTCGGACTTGATCTGCACACTCTCATAATTAGACTTATATTGCTCACTGAGTAGGCGACTCACATAATCGCCAACGTTGTTTTTCAGACCCATAGATAGCGTGCAGTCACTTTCTTCTTTTCCCGGAGTACGGACGTGGACGTCCCAGCAGGTAGCCGTGCTTGTTCTCCCGGTTGGATCCATAGTGTCGGCATGCATACTGTTTTGTTTCTCATATTTCTATTCCGTTTATTTCTTCCGCTGCATTGAATTTTTATTGAGATGTCTATTGATTTAGATTACATTATCGGCGGGTTGCCGAAATTTATTATTGATGATGTATCGGCAGGATGCCGGGTTTGATTTGAGGCTTGCTAAGCCGGAATGTTTTGTTCTTTATGACATCTCGTTTTATTAAGAATTTTGGATATTGTTGATATTGGATTTTGTGTCCCGGGTTTCAGGGGTATTTTGGTTATTTCCTTTATTTAAGTATTTTATTCGTAAAATTGGGACACGGGTGTTTCACCTCTTCTCTCTTTTCTCTCGAATCTTACTGATGCGTGTCTGCTATCCTGCAAGTGTACAGGGTTGTTGTAGTACTTTTATCAAGGTCGTATCCACAGGGACTGGGTTGAATCTATTTTCCTTCAATTTCGGACAAACTAGACTTGAAAACAATTAAACAAGAGTGGATTGGATGATTAATGATTAAAACTAAAAGTGAGCAGTAAGGTAAATATAACAGCAATCAAGCGAGGAAAAGATCAGGAATGGTGAGTACTTAGGCATCCGGGGTCCACATGTCCTGATTTATGCCTATAAATTGCTCAACAGCATCATCACAGGCTGAGCCTGTGGATGAGGCTATGACTAATTGGATGTCTTGTCGGGGCTTCCAACCTGAGGTACTATCAACGGCTTTCGATCTTATTAATAGTTCCTTAAGCTTCCATCTACTCCCTGTCACTAGAGTAGACGTCCACTTAAGGATGAGGTTCAATGTTGGTGTAGATTTCCACAGTCTCTCCCTACCTTCTTTCGAATGTCTAAGGAGTGAAGGCTGACTATTGTAGGTCTAGCACTCCTGGCTTCTCCTTTCGGTCCTTTACCAGGCTGCTACTAAACTAAGAATATGCTACCTAATAATCAATCAAGAATCAAACTAGGAGTTGTGTTATCTCTTGACTATACTGTCACGGAATGAGGCTGTGCCCACAGCAAGGGAGTCAATTATAAGAATGGTTCTTGCAGGCGCTCTCAACCTATACTGCACCCATTCGCTTTCGCTCACAGGTGCCTCCCAAGGTTCTCATCCTCCATGTGCTTTCACATAGGTCAAACTTAAGGGGGTGAAGATTGGTATTGAGGCTAATTCCTCAGTTAGTTTCTAACCTCGTCACAAGCTAAAAACTAAGAGTTTTGTTGTTGTTGTTCTAGTGGCTATGGTTTCTCCTTTCGGTTCTTCACCTAGCTACCTGTGTTCATGCATGGGTTTGATTAGAACCTAAACATGGAGAGGGCTCTCAATAACTAAAGCAAGAAAGAAGGGTTAAGAACATGAGCAATTTTATTTCGCAAAAACCGGGTACATGCTTCCCCCTTCAACGTAAGAAGGGGTTGTTTAGTTCATACTTAAAATTACAAAACAGATGGGTATATGTGATGGCATAATTTCTGGAACAATTTGGAGACTAGGGGCGACACGATTTCTGCCCAGAAAAGGGTGCAGAATCGTGTTTCCCCTTGAACCCGTGGTGTTTCTGGGTTCTGCCCCTGTTCCAGAACTTCTGCAAGTTCTTGTATTTCCTGAGTTTTTCTCTGGATTCCTCGATGCTTTCCAGCATGCCTTTCTCTTCTTCCCTTCGCCCTTTTTGTAGTGCAGCTCCTCTGTTCTTCTTCCTCCCAACTTGTTGGAGAGTATGGGCGTTTGCGCAAGTTGGCTTAGCGGTCCTCCAGCGTGTGTTGTCAAGATAGGCGTGATGGGCAGCAACTTGATTGATGGACCGTGAGTTCCAAGGTGCCCCTTTACAGAGGATAAGAGTTCTTTAAGGTAGATTCCCTCTGAGTGGCATGTGCCTATTCCTTTTTCCCTAGAAAGTGCTCTGGGAATGTCAGGAGAATGCTTGTTTATGTTAGTGGAGCATGTAGTGCAAGTGGCGCAATTTTATATTATTCATGAAATTTTTGGGTTTTGCAGGATGCACAGCATGAGGCTATCGTCACACAGGCTGAGGCTGTGCAAGGTTCAATTGCAGTCCTTCTTCGACTTCTCCTTTGGTTGGTTTCTGCCTCTACTGCTGATAATGAGGTGTCATGAAGACTTCCTGGAAAGGATCGGGGACAATGAGCCTTAGTGGAAATCTTGCGATTTGCAGGTGGAATTAGGCTTTTAATTGGGTTCGTAATGAACAACAGCCTCAAGGGTTCTGCAACAGGCTCATGTTGTGGCAGAGGCTGTTTCTTCAAATTCTTCAATGAAATCTTTCCAAATTGGTTGAAATGCACCAGAAATCACTAATTATGCAGTAAAGGGTAGGAATACAGGAAATATGACAGAATTATGCAAAGGAGGTATATAATCATGAAAGAATGAGCCTAAAATCATGCCTAAAACTATGCATATTTCACATGCATCAAAATACCCCAAACTGAAGATTTTGCTTGTCCTCAAGCAAACAGAAGAATAAAAGGAGGCATGAATTAAAGGAGAGAGAAGGCTAATCTCAATGCATCGAGTTTTCACTATGCTTCTCCCTTGTGATGTCTCAATTTAAGCATTCTTAAATTTTCCTCCAAAACTGCATCAATCTCAATCAAATTCCATGTCAGTAGATGTTTGTCATAATAATCCTTCAACTAACCTCCAATCATCTGTCGTCAAATGGATCTGCCAAAATCATTTTTCGATAAGTGAAAACATTACCTCATATACAGACCTATTATCCCTTATCTCCACTAATGTGCAAAAGTGAACAAGTAAGGAACTCCAGGACTTTTCTGTGTTGTGCCGAGGTTAGGGTGATGGTTGTCAATGGATGGTGGATGGGTTGAGCAAATGTTGGTGGCCTGTGAACTTGAAACCTCCAGTTTAATTTGTGAACAGTCTGAGGCTGTATAGGGACTGTTTGATTCCGCACCCCTTGAGTTTTCACGCTACCCAGAGGCTAAATGTATCCTCTTGTTTGAGAAGGAGTGTGATTCATAAAACGTTTCATTTCTCCTCATTTCTCCTTCCCATGTTTTACTTTTCTTCGCCGGCTGCCTTATTTTGCTCTTTTCTCTCTCTCTCTCTTTTTTCTTTTTTTTTTTTTTTATTGTTGCAGCTGGGAAGAGAGCGGTACAAGATGTGTGGTATCATTCTGGGTATGTATTTGTTAAGTGCAAACAGTCTCAGATGCTCGATGGGATTGAATCTCGTTCACAGACTCATCAACAGGGTGAGGCTGTTGGAATGAAATTGTGCCTTGGCACATGATGGCCCCTGTTTCGGCTTCAAGTGGTTGGGGTGAGGCGAGCAGGGTGAAGAAATGAATTAGGGCCATCCTAGTTGGCTCAAATGGGGTTGCAATGGATTGATGAGTGTGGTATAGATTTATATGGTCTGTTGGTATGCAAAAGATGGCCTAGATCTTTTCCTTGCTTGAAGAACTCTTACTTGTATTTCGCCTTGACAGGGATAAGGATCTGTTCTGAAGGTAGACAGGCTGAGCCTGTGGCATTTTGAAAACCATTTAGCAAGATTCTTCTTATCTGACAGATTCATGGAGTGCAATTGTTTGACTATGCCTATTCTGCTTGTTTTGGAAATGAGACAAGTCCTGAGATTAGAGTATGAGCAGAATTAAATGGAAAAAATCGAAGATGCATAAATATAAGGACAGGCTCACACTGTGGAAAAGCATAATGAAGAACAAAATAGTATTGAAATTTCATTGTTCTTAGAAAAATACACAAGGCAAAATTGCACCCTAAAAGTACCCCAAACTGAAAATTTTGCAGTGTCCTCACTGCTGAAACTAAACAGAAAAATGGGTGCAATGTTAAAGCAAATGCAAACCAAAGAAACACACATAATCGAAAATGAAAGACAAAAGTGCTGCAAAAATACCCCAAACTGAAAGTTCTATCCTATGTGGTGGGGTTGAGCATCCTAAAACTAGACTAGAGGAGCTGAAAGTTCGTCACAGGCTCAGCCTGTGTTGAGGCTATGCAACCATTAAAGTCCTTTTTGCAATGAAATGGTTAAGACTTAAAATCGAAAAGGGTATAGAAGGACTTCCCTAAGGAGTCTCTAACTTGGCGACTCCTTCCTCCATCGAGTTGCAACAACTGATTGTTTAAAAGAAAAGAGACACACAAAATAAAAACAAAACAAAATAACCAAATGAAAAGCAAAAGAAATTGGAAATTTACGACACTTGGTGTTACCTAAGTGTGTGCTTCTTTAATGTCTTTTAGCTGGACTCCTTCTTGCTTTGCTAGGTGGGAGGTGGAACATGGAGCACCTGAGTCTCCTGATACTCATCGGTCCTTATGTGATACAGCTTCAGTCTGTGCCCGTTAACCTTGAAAGGTTGAGTCTTCTCATTGTATATTTCCACAGCCCCATGAGGCAAACAGCATGACACTGTGAAGGGGCCAGACCATCTGGATCTAAGCTTTCTAGGGAAGAGTTTCAGGCGAGAGTTGTAGAGGAGGACTTGATCTCCTTCCTTGAATTTCCAAAGCTGTATCCTGCTGTCATGCCACTTCTTCGTCCTCTCCTTGTACAATTTTGCATTTTAATATGCATAAAGCCTCAGCTCGTCCAGCTCATTCAATTGCAACAACCTCTGTTCTCCTACAGCCTGTGTGTCAAAGTTCAGAGCCTTAATAGCCCAATATGCTTTGTGCTCAAGCTCCACAGGCAAATGACAGGCCTTCCCAAATACAAGGCGGTATGGGGTGGTGCCTATTGGTGCCTTGTAGGCTATGCGGTATGCCCACAGAGCATCATCGAGTTTTGCTGCCCAGTCCTTGCGTGATGGTCCCACTGTCTTCTCTAGAATCTGCTTGATTTCTCTATTGGTCACCTCCACTTGGCCACTTGTTTGAGGATGGTAGGGAGTGGCTACCTTGTGTCTGATCCCATACTTTCTGAGGAGAGCTTCAAACTGGCGGTTGCAGAAATGGGCTCTTCCATCACTAATTATTGCTCTTGGGGTGCCAAACCGAGTAAAGATGTGTTTCTTGAGGAACCTTGTCACTGTCTTGGCATCATTGGTTGAGGAGGCAATGGCCTCTACCCATTTCGAGAAATAGTCAACAGCTACCAAGATAAAATTGTTTCCATAAGAACACGGGAATGGTCCCATGAAGTCTATTCCCCAAACATCGAATAGCTCCACTTCCAGAATTGCTTGCTGTGCATTTCCTGTCTTCTTGAGATATTCCCTGTGCGCCGGCACTCCCTGCATGCTAATACCCAATTACGTGCATCCTTAAATAGTGTAGGCCAATATAGGCCAGCTTGCAATACTTTGGATGTTGTTCTGGTCGCGCCGTGGTGTCCCCTGTACTGTGCATTATGGCAACTATGCAGAACTTGTTCTACCTCCTCCTCAGGAATGCACCGTCTGATTATACCATCTTCGTACCTTCTGAACAATAGGGGCTCATCCCAGAGGTAATTCTTCATGTCAGAGAAGAACTTCTTTCGCTGTGAATAGCTGAGATCTGGTGGAAGAGCTCCACAGGCCAAGAAATTGACAATTTCTGCGTACCACGGCATCAGCCTGTGACTGACACTGTGAGCTGTTGCAATGAGGCTGTCGTCTGGGAGATGATCATCAATAGGTATGTGGTCCCTTGGCAAGTGATCTGGAGGCAATCTGGAGAGATGGTCGGCTACCACATTCTTTGTGCCCTTTTTGTCTCGAATCTCGAGGTCAAATTCTTGGAGCTGTAGGATCCACCTAAGAAGTCTCGGCTTGGTCTCCTTCTTAGTCAACAAGTACTTCAATGCCGAATGGTCAGTGTGGATGATTACCTTAGATCCCAGCAAGTATGCTCGAAATTTTCCAATTGCAAAGACTACTGCCAGAAGCTCTTTCTCAGTTGTGGCGTAATTGATCTGTGCTTCATCTAGGGTGCGACTGACATAGTATATGGCATGAAGTTTGTTGTCTTTTCTCTGCCCCAGCACAGCTCCCACTGTATGGTCGCTTGCATCACACATGATTTCAAAGGGCTGACTCCAATCTGGGGGCTGGATGATTGGGGCTATGGTCAATGCGACTTTAATCCTGTTAAATGCATTCAGACAAGAATCATCAAATACAAATTCGGCGTCTTTACTAAGGAGATTCGTCAAAGGTTTTGCAATCTTTGTAAAGCGCCTGTAAAAGCCTGCATGACCAAGAAAAGCCCGAATTGCCTTAACAGAGGTTGGAGGTGGAAGTCTATCAATAACATCAATCTTAGCTTCATCTACCTCTATATCTCGTCCCGAGATTTTTTGTCCAAGTACAATACCTTCTGTAACCATAAAATGGCATTTTTCCCAGTTTAGTGCTAGGTTCACAACCTTACACCGTTCAAGCACTGTTTCAAGGTTAGCCAAACAGAGATCAGAAAAAGTGCCATAAACAGAGAAGTCATCCATAAATACCTCCATTATGTGCTCGATCAGGTCATGGAAGATGGCCATGATGCATCGCTGAAAGGTGGCTGGTGCATTACATAGGCCAAATGGCATGCGCCTATATGCAAATGTGCCGTTGGGGCATGTAAATGTTGTTTTCTCCTGATCACCTGGGTGGATTGGGATCTGGAAAAATCTAGAGTACCCATCTAGGTAACAAAAATGTGTGTGCTTGGCAAGTCTTTCTAACTTCTGATCTATGAATGGTAAGGGAAAATGATCTTTTCTAGTGGCTTTATTGAGTTTTCTATAGTCTATGCACATTCTCCAGCCTGTGACAGTCCTAGTTGGTATGAGTTCTTCTTTTTCATTCTTTACTACTGTCACACCTCCCTTTTTAGGCACCACATATACTGCACTAACCCAGGGACTATCTGAAATTGGATAAATTATCCCAGCATCAAGTAACTTCAAAATTTCCTTTCTAACCACTTCCTTCATATTTTCATTCAGTCTCCTCTGTGGTTCTATTATGGGTTTGCAGTTTTCTTCCAAAAGAATGCGATGCATACAAAGATTAGGACTGATACCTGCCAGGTCATCAATGGTATATCCCATTACCTTGCGGTGTTTGTTGACCACTGTGCGCACGTTTTCCTCTTCCTCCTGTGAAAGGTCAGCTCTAATAATGATGGGAAATGAGGAATTGTCAGTGTCTAAGTAGATATACCTGAGCTTGGGTGGTAGGGGTTTCATTTCTACCCTTGGTGCATCGGATTCTGGTGCTGGAGTGCAAACAGACTCCGTGACAGGCTCAGCCTGTTGGTCAACAGCATGTGCCTGTTTGTCGATAGCATGAGCCTATTTGTCGAATTCAGGCATAGTTTCTTCTGCCAGGAATTTTGCCACCTGTTGCAGAGCTGTCTCATCTCCATCTATAAGCCCACTGACTAGGCAACCTAGCAATTCATCCTCATGTCTCTCCATCAGTTGAGAAGCCTTGACAAGTGCATCAACAGGGTCTGGAACAGCATCAACCATGCAACATTGTCCAGTTCCAAACTCTGTTCTTTGCACCTTCTGGACATTGAACTCTACTGTATCTTCTCCTAGTCATAGTGTCAATGTTCTGTTTGCACAATCAATCATAGCTCCTGCTGTAGCTAAGAAGGGACGCCCCAAAATGATGGGTGTCTTCTCATCCTCGGTCATATTCATCACCATAAACTCTACTGGTATGTAAAAATTGCCAACCTTGACTGGAACATCTTCCAGCACTCCCACAGGATAAACAAGTGATCGGTCTACTAGCTAGATTGTCATCCTCGTTGGTTTGATGTCCCCAAGGTTCAGGTCTTGAGTGATGGAAAGCGGCAACAAGCTGACACTGGCCCCTAAATCGCATAGGGCTCCCTCAATCTTCTTGTCCCTGATGTTTAGAGGGATTGTGAAGCTTCCTAGGTCTGAGAATTTTCTGGGCGGACGTTGCTGAATGAGGGCGCTTCCCTGGGCTGTCCTTGAGGGGGATAAAAAGCATCACGTCCCGAGTTCGAATCCCTAGTGCTGCAGCATGGTAAAGGATCTAATCGGGCGGAAGGAGTGATGTAACAATACCTGAATATGGTGGGTCCCTCGGAGAGAGGGCCTTCACATTGTTGCCTTGCTGTCCTCCTTGGTTCTGTCCTTGGTACTGGGTTGTCCTCCTTGATTTTGTCGCTGTAATTGAGGCTGTTGCAGGATTCTTTCTTCAATTGATCCCCTCCAAGAGAAATTTGGATGATTCCTCCAAGATAGATTATAAGTGTTCCCATATGGTCCTGGCTTCTGCTGGATGAATTTTGCTTGCTCAGAATCACACTCGGTAAAAAGTAGGCAATTGGACGTGCTGTGAGGTCCTCCACATCCTTCACAGTCTGAGGCTGTGGATATGGCTGCTTTGACTTGAGCTGTCCCTAATTGTTTTCTGAGGGCTTCAATCGCTGCCTCTAGCTTGGTTACTCTATCTACTCCTATTATTCTGGATGCCTTGACTCCTCTGATCTGGGTTTTCCTTTTGGACAGGGCTTCGAGAATGGCAACTCCATCATTTTAGTCCTTGTCTAGAAATGAACCATTCGCCATTTTGTCGAGAGTGTTCTGGTCTTCATCACTCAGGCCGCAATAAAATTGCTCAAGCTGCACGACCTCATCAATTCTATGGTTTGGGGATCTCCTCAGCAATCCCTTGAAGCGCTCCCAAGCATCACGAATGGATTCATCATAGCGCTGGGAAAATCCTATCAGCTGCTGCCTCAAGTTTGCAGATTTGCTCGATGGGTGGTACTCCTTCAAGAAAGCTCTGACCAGGCTGTCCCAATTTGTGAAATGGCCTGCCTCATGGTTGTTGAGCCATTCAAATTCTGCATCTCTAAGTGAGAGTGGGAAAACTCTCATGTACAGCTGCTCCTTGGTCATTCCGGCTATGTTCACAGTGTTGCACACCCGCTGAAAATTCTGCAAGTGTGAATTTGGATCTTCTGAGGATAGGCCTCCAAATGTGCGCCTCTCCAACATGCTAAGCAGGTTTGTTCTGATTTCATAGGGGGCGTCGACATCTGAGATGTCTATGCTGTTGTGGATGATGGTGGTGGGTGGTTGTAGGAGCTGGGACATGGGGATGTAAGGTCGCACAGGCTGAGCCTGTTCAACCTCTGGGTGTGCTCTTTCATTGAGTCTGTTTGCCACGGTTTGTTGTTTCTGCTTGCTCTTCTTGCGAAACTCACGGGCTGTCCTTTCAATCTCCTGGTGGAAGGTTAGAGATGGCTTCTTGCTCCTAGTTTGGGGCATGCACCACCTAAAAGTTCAACTTAGAAAAAGGAAAGGGTTAAGTAACAAAAAGCCTAAAAAGTCGGAAATAAAAAGTAAAAATTCAAGTGCCAGTCCCCGGCAACGGCGCCAAAAACTTGATGCGTGTCTGCTATCCTGTAAGTGCACAGGGTTATTGTAGTACTTTTATCAAGGTCGTATCCACAGGGACTGGGTTGAATCTGTTTTCCTTCAATTTCGGACAAACTAGACTTGAAAACAATTAAACAAGAGTGGATTGGATGATTAATGATTAAAACTAAAAGTGAGCAGTAAGGTAAATATAACAGCAATCAAGCGAGGAAAAGATCAGGAATGGTGAGTTCTTAGGCATTCGGAGTCCACATGTCCTGATTTAGGCCTATAAATTGCTCAACAGCATCATGACAGGCTGAGCCTGTGGATGAGGCTGTGACTAATTGGATGTCTCGTCGGGGCTCCCAACGTGAGGTACTATCAGCGGCTTTCGATCTTATTAATAGTTCCTTAAGCTTCCATATACTCCCTGTCACTAGAGTAGACATCCATTTAAGGATGAGGTTCAATGTTGGTGCAGATTCCCACAGTCTCTCCCTACCTTCTTCCGAATGTCTAAGGAGTGAAGGCTGACTATTATAGGTCTAGCACTCCTGGCTTCTCCTTTTGGTCCTTCACCAGGCTGCTACTAAACTAAGAATATGCTACCCAATAATCAATCAAGAATCAAACTAGGAGTTGTGTTATCTCTTGACTATACTGTCACGGAATGAGGCTGTGCTGGGCACAGCCTCATGCTATCGACAACAAGGGAGTCAATTATAAGATTGGTTCTTGCAGGCGCTCTCAACCTATACTGCACCCATTCGCTTTCGCTCACAGGTTCCTCCCAAGGTTCTCATCTTCCATGTGCTTTCATATAGGTCAAACTCATGGGGGTGAAGATTGGTATTGAGGCTAATTCCTCAGTTAGTTTCTAACCTCGTCACAAGCTAAAAACTAAGAGTTTTGTTGTTGTTGTTCCAGTGGCTATGGTTTCTCCTTTCGGTTCTTCACATCGCTACCTGTGTTCATGCATGGGTTTGATTAGAACCTAAACATGGAGAGGGCTCTCAACAACTAAAGCAAGAAAGAAGGGTTAAGAACATGAGCAATTTTATTTCGCAAAAACCGGGTACATGCTTCCCCCTTCAACCTAAGAAGGGGTTGTTTAGTTCATACTTAAAATTACAAAACAGATGGGTATATGTGATGGCATAATTTTTGGAACAATTTGGAGGCTAGGGGCGACACGATTTCTGTCCAGAAAAGGGTGCAGAATCGTGTTCCCCTTGAACCCGTGGTGTTTCTGGGTTCTGCCCCTGTTCCAGAACTTCTGCAAGTTCTTGTATTTCCTGAGTTTTTCTCTAGATTCCTCGATGCTTTCCAACATGCCTTTCTGTTCTTCCCTTCGCCCTTTTTGTAGTGCAGCTCCTCTGTTCTTCTTCCACCCAACTTGCTGGAGAGTATGGGCGTTTGGGCAAGTTGGCTTAGCGGTCCTCCAGCGTGTGTTGTCAGGATAGGCGTGATGGGCAACAACTTGATTGATGGATTGTGAGTTCCAAGGTGCCCCTTTATAGAGGATAAGAGTTCTTTAAGGTAGATTCCCTCTGAGTGGCATGTGCCTATTCCTTTTTCCTTGGAAAGTGCTCTGGGAATGTTAGGAGAATGCTTGTTTATGTTAGTGGAGCATGTAGTGCAAGTGGCGCAATTTTATATTATTCCTGAAATTTTTGGATTTTGCTGGACACACAGCGTGAGGCTGTCGTCACACAGGCTGAGGCTATGCAAGGTTCAATTGCAGTCCTTCTTCGACTTCTTCTTTGGTTGGTTTCTGCCTCTACTGCTGATATTGAGGTGTCACGAAGACTTCCTGGAAATGATCGGGGACAATGAGCCTTAGTGGAAATCTTGCGATTTGCAGGTGGAATTAGGCTTTTAATTGGGTTCGTAATGAACAACAGCCTCAAGGGTTCTGCAACAGGCTCATGCTGTGGCAGAGGCTGTTTCTTCAAATTCTTCAATGAAATCTTCCCAAATTGGTTGAAATGCATCTGAAATCACTAATTATGCAATAAAGGGTAGGAATACAGGAAATACGATAGAATTATGCATAGGAGGCATATAATCATGAAAGAATGAGCATATATCATGCCTAAAATCATGCCTAAAACTATGTATATTTCACATGCATCACTTACCCCCATCATATTTTCCTCTCTTTGTCTTCCCTATTCTCCCTCTCGAATTTTCCGTCTTTATGCTTCCTCTCTTTCTCTTATCTTCTCTCTTTCCTTATCCCCCATTCTCACTCTTCTCTCCCCTTTTCTATAGATGCAAGTGCCATGTATGGATGTTAATGCAATCTCATTCCCATATGGTACATTCGGATGCTAGTGCCCCTAGTATGATGCATGAGCATTGAAAATCATTCGAGCTAAGAGGAAAGTTAAGCCATTTGAGAAAAAGCAAGTTATCCCATCAAAATCACAAAAGCTTCCAAGAGAAGGATTCCCAATGATTATGAACTTAATCGTTTCAAATGTTAGTTAGGACCCCACGAGTGAACATTCTTTGTTGAAAAGGTTTGATGGATGAAGACCCGTAAAGCAAAATCAATGGATGAGTGGATACCCCTACAAAAATAGATGGAGGTGATGTGCCTAGATGCTTATTCATGACTACCCAAGTGAATCGTCTTCAAAATGAAGTCATCTATCCCATGGATGCCCCATGTCGTTGGCTGCTATCCCCATTTCTCCTTAGCCTTAACTTTTGCCAAAGCCCCCCATGTGGGTTTTAAACCTAGCAGACTTGTCCTAACTTTTGCCTAGGCTGCCCTTTCGAGTTTTCAACCTAGCGACCTTTTTCCTTTTCTTCCTTTCTCCTCGTGGGGATAGTGACCATAGGCATAGAATACTAAGATTCACAAAGTTTGGGCAAGATGAAGGCCGCTCGGGCCGGGTGTACTCAAATGACTATCAAGGGGGTATACTATCAGCTTCAATGAGAGAACCCGAGAATCACATGTCTAAGAAACCATTGGATAAGTATGACCATTGATGATTGAATTCACAGTGACTTTTTTTGAGGGAGGCAGACTCGATTGATAGTCATAATTTCACGAAATCCAAGTTTAGCAGAGAGGCCTTAGGAATACAAAGGAGACCCAAATATAATCAACAATATGACATGCTTATCTAGTGATAACCCTGATCTTTCCATTGAATCAATCAGGAAACCATGCAGACCGAGCCCGTTGCCGGATTACCTATGTATCTGTGGATGCAATGTTTTGTATAAGGTGTTTGTCACGATGTTGTTTTGTCAGGGTCGGTGTTTGGTTGGAGGTGTTTCTCAGGGTTGCTGTTTGGTTGGAATAGGTCAGATGGGGGAATACTTGTCTTCTTCATTATGATTTCTTCCTCTTTTCCCGATTTTCTGAAGATGGATAAAGAATCAACATTTGGGCACCAAGGTCACTTCCATTTTTCACTTTTCTCCCTATCTTTTTCTTTTTGGGAAAACACCTTCACTATCATTTAGACTGTTTTCATATATTGTGATCTAGAGGGTGCCTCCATTTTCTCTTTTCCTTTCTCTTTTTTTTTTCCTTCATTTGTTTTTAAGGAGGATGACTTCTTCTTTAAGCAGGTGCAATTAGACATAACTCGCTTGGAAGCCAGATTCATTTTTGGGAAGCAATTTTTCTAGACAAGTGTTCACAGTGGATATGATGGAATTAACATGGAGTTCAGGTGGGGTAACTCAGGTGTCCACATGGGTATGTGTTTGAAGGCTAGTGCGGGTGAGTGTTTAGGAATCAGCTGGGGTTAATCGAATGTTAGGTAAGGTCGGATTATATCCACAGAATCAGGTGTTCGTAGTTCGTTTCCATGGTCTCTTAGATTGATCCAATAGAATGTCATGAAGTCATTCACAACTTGCCCTATATACACAGAAGATAAGGAAATTAAAGTTTTATTCCTTATGTGAAAAATCAAAGTACAAATGATGACATTGTTGATTGTTGGACATAGAATTTATCCCTTGTCCCCTTTTTACTTGACTTAACCTCTAGACTTCAAATAACAACTATACCGCCTCTCCCCATTCTTGGTCATCATTCTATCCATTGCTAGCTATTTGGCTCGTGGTCTCTAATCAACTCTCCCCATGTTTGCAGTTCTCACATATTCTCCAACATTGTTGAGTGATCCCTTGGAATAAATCACCTCTTCCGCCTCGCCTCATTGCCTCCTTGTTATTGTCACCTTATCATCGGTTCCATCAATCCCCTCATTGTCACACCTCATTGTCCTCTCATTCCCCATTGTCATTTCTGCCTTCCAAAAGTTAGGACTCACATCTCCCCTTATGAGAAGACCTAAACATCAACTCTCCCCATTCCTTGCCTCTTCTCTTCTCTTCTTCTTTTAGCGTTTTTCTTCATTGCTTCTCTCCCAAAATTGGGATTCACATTTCTTCCCATGATAAGGCCCCCTTAATTTGTCTTGTATACTCAAACCCTCATCAGTTCGGCTCAGCTTTGCATCCCGGTTCCCTGGCTTCCCAACTCGGCTTCTCAACTTGACAACTCGACTCGGCTACCCCACTTGATTTCTCAACTCAGCTCATCAACTCGGCTTGTCAATTTGGCCCCTCTGCTTAGCTTTCCAGCTTGGTTCCCCATCGTATGATTCTTCTCTCAGCTTCTCATCTTGGCTCATCAACTCGGTTCACAAATTAAAACCGGGGCTTGCATCAGCGTTCTTGAAGAAGGCCGAATCAAGTTACCCCATCTCACCTCTCCTGCTATAAATATTGGGGCTTACATCTCCTCTCACGAGAAGGCCCAACCAAGTCATCCCATCTTACTTCCTCTGCCATAAATACTGGGGCTTACATCTCCTCTCACGAGAAGGCCCACCTTGGTTTGTCTTAGCTTGTATACTCAACTCCCATCAACTCAGCTCGTCGGCCCGATTCTTTCCCTCGACATCTCAACTTGACAACTTGACTTGGCTACCCCACTTGGTTTCTCAATTCAGCTCATCAACTCGGCTCACCGGCTTGGAGAATGCCAAGACTTGCAACTCCTCTCACGAAAAAGCCCAACCAAGTCATCCCATCTCCCCTCTTCTGCCAAAAATAATGGGGCTTACATCTCCTGTCGCGAGAAGGCCCAAAGTCACCTCAGTGTCTTAAGTTGATGCTTCATCACTGCCTCTACCTTCTTCCCACCTTTCGCTTTAGGATACCTCCATGACTTCCAGTGTCTTCACTATCTCCTTGTCTACTAGGATCATCGACTTATGATGTATCCATCATCCCTAATATCTTCACCATACCCTTCCAATCAAAGCACTGCTCACCTATAGTGTCTTAAGGGTTCAATTCTAATGATAGAGTTTATGGTCATTAGGGATCCTAGACTCAAGCTTTGTTTTCTTCCAAGACATTTGAAAACAGTGGGAAAGTGTTGTGGGATACATTCGCAAAAACATTTCTCATTATTCTCTCAAAACATTTCTTCCTTTTTTTCTTTTAAGACTCAAGCCCAAAAAAGATGAGTATTTGAAAAAGTGAGACACCCTAGCTCGAATTTCTATTTTATGGTTTGAAAAACATGTAATGCAATGCTCAATCTATGCAAATGTGAATTTCCTAAGACAATGTAGACTGATTGAACATAAGCGTCAACTGGGGGACAACACCAAAAATCTAACGTCGGCTTATACATGTATACTTACTCCCCCAAGGTTCCTTTACTAGACTCATCAATTCACACCACGCATGTAGCACCCTATGCAGAGTTAGCACGGTGGTCCCACTAGTCGGTTAGCGTTGCCGGTGCGTGGCGGGCCCAGTGAATTTTTTTTTACTATACTCTTTCCTATATATTTTTTATTGGTTTTTCTGGTTTATCGAAATAAAAACACTCTATTGACACATACTCGAATCCACAACAATAATCACACATGATGCATGTACCACTTATTGATTCAATATGCATGAGATGCTCAGGGTATGCAGTTGGTTGGGGGCTAAAGATTGCCGCTAGGGAATAGTTCGACCTACTCACATGTGATAATGGATATCGCATAAGGTCCAAGGCCAATTAATCCCCACCATTGCTAAGCATTGAGAAACGGGTTCACTCAAGCCACTATAGCTTAAGGAAAGTATGTAGTGGACTTGGATTCCCTCACTCTCTTACGGTAGAGGCTTCACATCAATCATCATGAATGCAAGGCACTTATGATGACACATAGAAAGGCACACAAGATTCAACGATTGCACAAAGTCTCTTAAACACACAGAATCCCCAGTGGAGTCGCCAACTGTGAGAACCCGACCCGAAATCACTTGGGCCTCCTCACCTTTCCCTTTACACCTTCTTCTTAACCAACACCCAATATCTTTGGAGTCGCCACCCGAATTTTATTATAGGGTAAAATTCGGGAAAAACATTTCCTTGAATCCCAATGACTCCATTTAGGCAATCGGTTAACGAACCAAAGGTATTGGCCCCGGGGGTTCGTCACGGATGAGAAGGTGTTAGGCACCCATCCGTGTTGGGGCGAAACTTTGTGCAATTGGAGAAAGTATGTATGCCTTGTGCAAGTGTGTGTAAAGTGTGGAAACAAATCACACAAGAATAAAAATTGAAATCGAAACAAAAGGGAAAATAAAATAATTGGGCTTGAGTCTCCACCACTAGAGAGCACCTACGTACCCCGGCGACCGGGTTCAAAGCCCACGTAGTTCTTGTTTATGGCATCACAGCACTCACATGATCAATACCATCATCAAGTCATCAACAAATAATCAACACAAAAAGGGTTTAGTGTTACTTCTTGTACCCCTCCTCTATCTCCTTGGTTTGGGTTGGATTGTGCACCCAATTTCTTCCTACTCCTTAGCTCTATCTTTGATTCCCTCTTGGTCTATCTATGCTGCCTCCTTGATGATGATACCCACGAAATTCCTCCAGAGTTTCTGCCTATAGAAATATTTCTAGGCTTGGAAAAGTAGAGTTTCTTCAAGCAACAAAGCTTATGGGGGTGTATCTGTAATGGGTGATTGATCCCTTGAAATGTGAATGGGAGGTCCTATTTATAGTGTTCTGGGGAGTATAGGGGCATGAACCTGCTTAATGACCAAGGTCTCAACCAAAAACCTGGGCCAAAACTGTGTAGAATCAAATTAGGGTGGAAAATCAGGAAAATCGGGCATCTCTGGGCACCAAGACCATCAGGGCCGGCGGTCATGGGCTGGATGGCCGCCATGGCCGGCGGTCAAGTGCTGGATGGCCGCCAGGCCCAGCGGTCATCCCGCCATGGCCGCCCGACAACCCCGTATTTCCCCGTTCTTTCCTTTTTTACACCCGGTTTCTCCTAATTCCTCCCTGATTTGATTCCACCATGTAATTAACCCCCAATTAACCCAGAATCACCTCTTTTCTTGATTATTACTCTCCCCAATCATCTCCCAATTGATTGATTACACATTAGTCCCCATTTTATGTCCAAATCATACCAAAAACACATTTATCATTAAAAGATGATTTAACTCTGATTTTTCACAAAAATCAGAGCTAAAATTTGCCTACAAGTAATGTGTTTATCGGCTTTTCAAATCTGGAAAAATCATATCTTATTAACTTGGACTTCTAAATTTACTCCTAACCCAAAAATAAATTATCTGAATATAATTGGGTTGAAAATAAATAAGAAAGCCCAAGCAATGAAATAGAATATATTTTAGTGCATTAGACCTTAACATATTTTTATCTTAAGATTAAATCATCTCATTAATCCTAGAGTTAGAACACATAAAAATTAAATTTACTAAAACATATTTATTCTACTAGATTCAATTCTTATCATGCCTTAACGCAAGACCATATCATCTCATTATTCCTAAGGTTTAAGCATGTTGAAAATCGAAATTAGAAGAATATTTGTGGGTCAAATTTGGTTGTTCATACAACCCACTTATTTTCTTTGTAGTGCAAAGTCCTTCCCACTTAAGCCAATAGATACACCGTTCTTCTATCTTCTGAACCCACCAAAATCTAGAAATGATTGCTTCGATCTCCTGGCAAAAGGTCGCCGGGAGCATAAAACATTGCATTATATTTGTGGGAATAGCCTGGGCCACTGCTTTAATCAGTACCTCCTTGCCTACAACTGAGAGAGATTTTTCTTTCCAGTTCTTTAGTTTCTTCTAGATCCGATCCTTCAGCATGGCAAAAACCTGTTTCTTCGACCTTCCAATAATCGTGGGTAACCCCAGATATTTGGGGTGAGATTCCACTGCCTTAACACCTAGCCTCTACTCAAGTAAGAGTTGTGTCTCCTATGGTACATTTCGACTAAAGGACATCTCTGACTTGTCGAAGTTGATTTTCTACCCTGATGCAACTCGTACATCCTTAGAACCTGCTTTATAGCAGCAATCTCCCTCACAGTAGATCTAGCAAAGAGAGTGCTATCATCTATAAAAAATAGGTGAGAAATAGGTGGAGCCCTCTAACTGAAAGAAATGCCATGAAGATCTCCTTATCTCTCCGCAATAGAAATAAGGTTGGATAGGCTCTTTGCACATATTAGTAAAAGGTAAGTCGATAAAGGATCCTCTTGACGGAGACCTCTGGTAGGTAAGAACAAATCAGTGGGGACTCCATTCACTCTCACAGCAAAAGATGTCGTGGTAACACATCTCATAATTAATTCAACGCACTCTCGATGAAAACCTAATTTAAGCATAGACATCTCTAAGAATCCCCACCCAACTCGATCATAGGATTTGCTCATATCCAGTTTAGAGCACAAAACCCTCTTCTACCCATCTTCTTCTTTTTCATATAGTTAAAAGCCTCGAAAGCAACCAAAGCATTGTTAGTTATTAATCTCCCTAGAACAAAGGGACTTTGGTTATGGCTAATAATGTGGGGTAGAACAATCTTAAGTCTATTTGGTATAACCTTAGTGACAATCTGAAAGACAACATTACATAAACTAATAGGCCTATAGTGTTCAGGGAGTGTAGGTTTTGCAATTTTGGGGATCATGACAATATGAGTAGTGTTAATATCCTTAGGGGACAACTTATGGTTTAAGATATTGAGAACTAAGCTAGTGACATCAGATCCAACAATATGCCAAAAATGTTGATAAAAAAGAGCAGGCATACCATCAGGACCTGGGGCCTTGAATAGGTGTATTTGACCAAGGGCTTCCTTAACCTCTCCTGTAGTGAAAGGTCTCATCAGCTTACAGTTCATCTTCTCAGTTACGCAAGCTTCTAGCTGTCCAGTGACATAAGGGATCTCACTCGAGTTTGAGGACTTAAATAATTCCTGGTAATAATGCACCACCACAGTGCTAATGCTTGCATGACTCGTCCAAACCCTACCTGTCGCATCCTGCATTCCTCTAATATGATTTCCCTTCTTTCTTTATGATACCTTACGGTGAAAAAAAAAGCTATTTCTATCCCCATCCATAAGCCAATTCAACCTAGATCTCTGCAACCATATTTTCTCCTCTGTTGCAAGAAGGTTTTCCAACACCAAAGTAAACAGACCATTTTCCCCTACATATCCCGAATTATACTCGGCCACCTCGACATGAGAAAGCTTCTGCGATAACTTCTTGATCATTTTAGTGATATTTCCAACAAAGTTTCGGTTCCATGAGCTCAAAGCGAGACCACAATTAGTCACACAATCGAAAAAACCAGAAGCTGAGTTGTGATGATGCTGCCAAGCCTGTTCAATTATAGTAGAGCATTCGGGATTATCAAGCCATATTGACTCAAAACGAAAGAGATTTGGCTTAGGATCCGAACGCTAATGTTCCCTTCGAATAAAAAGTTTGATGGGGGTGATGGTCAGATCGTAGCCGCACCAGATGTGTAATCTGGATATCAGGGAATAGACTATGCCGGCTCGGGTTGGCCACAAATCTATCTAATTTCTGTTGAATCCAAACCTGCCTATCATGCATTTTGATCCATATGGAAGGGTGTCCCTCATAACCCAAATCCTCCAAATCAAAATTGTGTAATGCCGATTGAAAAGCCTGCATTTGATAAAAGTCACAGACAACACCCCCCCTCCCCCCTTGTCCGCATGAAAAAGGATTTCATTAGAGTCCCCATAGAGAAGCCATGGCCTTGAATCCAAAGAACCCAATTGATCTATTAATTCCTAAGTTAAATGCTTGTTCTCTATCTCTGGCAATCCATAAAATCCTGTACACCGCCAATCCAAAGGAAACTCTACCCCTGATACAGACATATCAATATGGTGAACTGAAAAAGATCTCAAAGAGATGGTTAAATGTTTTCCAACCAAACAGAGATCCCACCACTCTGCTGCCGTTCATTCCCCATACAGTCCACACTAAAACCAAAACTAAATCCAAAACTATCTCTAATCCTATCAACTTTAAAAACTTTTAATCGAGTCTCTATAAGAAACAACATACAGGGATCTTGAGAGCGAATTAATCGCCTGAGTGCAAGAATTGTCGCTTAGTTCCTAAGCCCGCAATAGTTCCAAGATATAAAATTTATGGTGATCGGTGGGACTGCTCTGCAGTCACCGCCGCTGGGTCAACAAGTCCACTCCTGCCCTTCTTCGCATCAACATAAAACTCACACTCCATATGCACAGCTTCTGAAACCTTGTCACGCTTCAGCGGGAACCAAAACCGTGTATTGCGATTTCTCAACCCGACGGGCCAACCTTTTCCACTTAGGTGGTCAGAGTGCCACACTTGAGTGCACTTCAGAGAGGTTCCTCTCCTCATGATTAGAGAAATTAAGGGAGGTCTCGGCAGTAGGTAGAGGGGATTCAAAGTTATATGGAATGGTTTGGAATAGAGCTTCAGGGAAAGTGGGAGACTCAGCTTGGAAATGAGGTAAAGTGGTGTATGAGTGATTGAAAAGAGGGAGAGGATGGGATTGGAAGGATAAGGTAGGCTCTATGGTGAGGGTTGTATCACTGTCGCGAAGGGAATCATACCACACAGTGTTAGTGGTACTATAGGGTTAGGCTAGGTCCTCGTGATGTGGTAAGGGGGAAGGGGTGAGTTTGGGGTTGAAAGGTTATTGGGTGGCCCGTATGTAGTTAAATCCGGGGGGGGGGGGGGGGGGGGGGG
>JAKUCV010006189.1:219305-234897 GCA_028386065.3 Turnera subulata
AAAGTTAAAGATGAATACTGTGGGGATGGGTGGGCTGGTTTGGGCTCAGATATGTTTGAGGGTGGTGCTATAGGCTAGGGCTCAAGTCCCTCTCCATTGGATTGTGACCCAGACAGAGAAAGAATCCCATTTAGGTTGTTTTGATCAGGATACATATCTACATGAGAAGGAAATTCTAAAGAAGTCTCTCTATCACCGCTACAAGTTCGGGGTTTCAAAAAATCCGTCGTCCCCATCATTGCTGAGGCAACCCTACCTTCCATTACAAACATTTTTTCCAAAACTTCCACCACTGTAGACAACTTTCCAACAAAGTCACCCTTAGATGTCACCACAATTTCCTGCTGTAAAATACCATTTCTTTTCCGAGTTGAAGCTCGCTCTGTCTGTTGTTAACCAGAAACCGAAGAACCAGAAAACAACTTCCGGCGAACCACCTCATGCAGATTTTTGCGAGCTGCAATAGATAAAGCCACCGTGCGACAGATCAGTGAGGCCCTCAGAAAATCCCCACAAACCGGCGTCTCCCTGTCATCCTCCTCAACTTGGAAATCGTCACAATCCTTTAGTGTATGCCCCAAACGTCCACAAGTAAAGCAAAAATTAGGCAATCGATCATATTTCTCCGGGATTGTGATCAGTTTTCCCTGCCCCATTTGGACTCTAACTTTCATCTTCACTAGCAGAGATAAATCTAACCTGATGCGCACCTACATGATTTTTGACCTAGCTGAGAGGGAACTAGGTTCCACATACATAAACTTACCTACCATGTGCAGTATTTAGGAGATGCACTTCTCGGATCGCAGCCGCAACGGTACATCATGCAAGTGAATCCAAATCGGAGTGCAGGAAGGCGAGATCTCTGATGGTTAATCGTCGCCTGAAATCCCCTGCAGCACCAAAATGTTCTAATCGAAATTCCATCGCTCCCCCTCCAGGACGTGCTCAATATCTCTATCATCAATGAATTGGAATAGAAATAGGTTTGTCCTAATCTCCGAAGCCTCAACACCCATCTGTGGAATCCACACCGATGTTATGGTACGGAGCAAGGTATTAGCATTGAAATTATGCTCTATCCATAATTTTCCCAAGCACCGTGATAACTGGATTGGATCCTCCTCAGGTTTGTCCGGCAGCACCAGCACCTGTTCCTCCGTAGAAGTCGGATCTCCTCTCCCCCGCTGCTCCCTGTCCTCACCGTCCTTAATACCCAAATAAGAACTCATTATGTCACTGGATCAACACCTGTAAAACAGAAGACTGAAGGCTTGAACAATCGTGAAGAAAAACCTGCAAAAAACAAGACAAAATGCTCCAAGAAAGAGAAGAAATCCTAGGCGGCTAGGGTGTCTAAGTTTCTAGAGGGACAGAGAAAACCAAGAGAAACTTAGGGATTTTTTACTTTAAGTATAACTTTAGAAGAAGATCAAAGTGAGAAAGGGAAAGGGACAAGCAGCCATGATGGTATTGGAGAAAAAAAAATTGAGGATAACAAAATAAAAGAATCGAGTAACAATAAGAAAACAAAATTGGAGACGCTTATTCAGTTTAGGAGAGTAAGAGCTCTTGCATTATGCCTTTTCTTTGGCATGCCCAAGTTCGCCAGTAGTTTTTTTTCTTTTTTTTTTTCTAAAAGAAGATGATAGTATTGGTACCTTGCATTCAGGACTACATAGTCCGCCAGGAGGTTTTGTGAAGCCTTAACACTTGTAAATCTATTTGGACTAGGACTTGTTTACTTTAATTTAAGGGATTTTGCTAGATATTTAGAGCCCAATATGATTGTTTATCATTTTGGACTTCAATTAATTTAAGAAGCCAGTAGATTATTTTCTGACATGTTTACATCCATAATGTCTACTTAGACCACCAAATCCAGTACATATTCAATCAATTTTTGTGGATTTGTCCAATTATAATTCTGAAAATACGTTATTTTTTTTGAATAAACGGTGAAGTATAATAACTTACAGAGGAATGTCTTAGGAAAGCGAAAAACGCTCCGACCCGGACCCTCCCGATAGGGGCAGCCAAGCCCAGTGCTGCCTTCTGCTGGGACTGGTCGCTCTGCGAAAAAAAGTAGGGCAAATGAGGATGAGGTTTTGGAGCAGGTTGACAAAGAGATACTGGATGCAGTGGAGGCGTGTTCTTCTGAACCAGTTGTGGAGGTGTGAACACCCAAATTTGACCCGCGATTTATTCTATTATTTTTGGATTATGAATATATTTGTGTCTTTAATTGATGAGATGATTTGATTTTTTGCATGAATATGTATTTGATTTAATTTGGTAGAATAATGGTGTTTTATTTATTCGGTTTTGGTTATTTGTTATTCCCCTGTATTATATATTTGAATTTGGGTTGAAAATAAATATTAATTCTGGGCCAATAAAATATGGATCTCCAGTACTATCAACCCATTTAAACACATGGCCTGCTGCTAATTTTAATTCTAATTTTCGTGGAAATTTGGAATTAAATACATATTTTGCCTATTTTGTATTTTTATGATAATTTGAATAAAAAAGAGGCGTAATTTGATGTGGAATTGATAAATAGTAAAAGTAATGGTGTGGGATACAAGTTTGGAGTGTTTCTGGGTCAGGGAATATTCTAAAGGGCGTGGAAACCAATTAGAAATCGAATTTGAGGAGAAAAAGTGACAGAAAGGAAAAATCGCCCAGTCGGCGGCAGTCCTGGCTACATGAGCGCCACGACCTCAGGCCAAGGAGAGATGACCGCCACGCCATGGCGGTCGTACCGACAAGTCCGTCGGGCCTGTGGCGGTCAAGGGTTCCAGGAGGTTTTCTTTTCCTCTTTTTCTTAAACTTAGCTCTTAACCGTTAGATATAGGGGTTCAAACTCGACCCTTGGATTATTAGGAAGACCCCTGACGACCTGAATACTATAAATAGAACCCCTATTACACACAATTGAGGGACACATTAGAATTATTCTTCTACACACTATAGGTTAGAAACCTAGGGAAAACTCTTCTTCTCTAGGGTTTAGAAACCTTTTTAGGGGTTGTTATTCGAGAGAAATCTTGTGGGGAGTAGTAGCAACAAGTCAGTAGTAAGAGGAGAGAAAGAGAAGGGCAAGAAAGAGGTCAATCAAAGCAAATCAGTGGAGAAGAAGGGTGATTCCAGAGAGGAGATTTCCCCTGTGAGCAGTCTTGGTAAAATCGCCATTTCTAAAGCTATAGACGTCGAATTGTTGCGATCTTGGTGTCTGTGGAAAGATATGAGAGAGATCTACAAGTGTGATATTGATACCAGACGCGGATTCAGCCTCTTTCTGCATCGAATGCCTGCTTGAAATCAGACTAAAATTCTATTAAGGAGTGGTAAGTGCATAGGAGCTAGAGGAGGGCTTCAAGAGGTAACACTAAGGGATTTTGCTAGACATTTAGAGCCCAATACAATTGTTTATCATTTTGGACTTCAATTAATTTAAGAAACCACTAGATTATTTTCTGACAAGTTTACATCCATAAAGACTACTTTGACCACAAAATCCAGTACATATTCAATAAATTTTTGTGGATTTGTCCAACTATAATTCTGAAAATACGTTATTTTTTTGAATAAATGGTTCTAGAAGTATAATAACTTATAGAGGAATGTCGTAGGAAAGTGATGAATGCTCTGACTGGGACCCTCCCGATTGGGGCAGCCAAGCCCAGTGTTGCCTTCTGCTGGGACTGGTCGCTCTGCGAAAAAGAGTAGTGCAAATGAGGATGAGGTTTTGGAGTAGGTTGATAAAGAGATACTGAATGCGGTGGATGTGTGTTCTTCTGAACCAGTTGTGGAGGTGTGAACACCCAAATTTGACCCGCGATTTATTCTATTATTTTTGATTACGAATATGTTTGTGTCTTTAATTGATGAGATGATTTGATTTTTGGCATAAATATGTATTTGATTTAATTTGGTAGAATAATGGTGTTTTATTTGTTTGGTTCTTGTTATTATTAAGTCTGGGCTAATAAAATATGGATCTCCAGTAGTATCAGCCCACTTAAACAAATGGCCTGCAGCTAATCTTAATTCTGATTTTTGTGGAAATTTGGAATTAAATATATATTTTGCCTATTTTGTATTTTTATGGTAATTTGAATAGAAAAGAGGCACAATTTGATGAGGAGTTGATAAATAGGAAAAGTAATGGTGTGGGATACAAGTTTGGAGTATTTCTCGGTTAGGGAATATTCTAAAGGGTGTGGAAACCAATTAAAAATCGGATTTGAGGAGAAAAAGTGACAAAAAAGGAAAAATCGTCCAGTTGGCGACAGTCCTGGCGACATGAGCGCCACGACCTCCGGTCAAGGAGAGATGACCGCTACGCCATTGCGGTCGTCCCGACATGTCCGTCGGGCCAATGGCGGTCAAGGGTTCCAGGAGGTTTTCTTTTTCCTCTCTTTCTTAATCTTAGCTCTTAACCGTCAGATTTTGGGGTTCAAACTCGACCCTCGGATTATTAGGAAGACCCTTGAGGACCTGAACACTATAAATAGACCCCCTATTACACACAATTGAGGACACATTAGAATTATTCTTCTGCACACTATAGGTTGGAAACCTAGGGAAAACTCTTCTTCTCTAGGGTTTAGAAACCTTTTTAGGGGTTGTTATTCCAGAAAAATCTTATGGGGAGTAGTAGCAACAAGTCAGTAGTGAGAGGAGAGAAAGAGAAGGGCAAGAAGGAGGTCAATCAAAGCAAATCGTTGGAGAAGAAGGGTGATTCCAGAGAGGAGATTTCCTCTGGGAGCAGTCTTGGTAAAATCGCGATATCTAATGCTGTAGACGTCGGATTGTTGCGATATTGGTGTTTGTGGAAAGATAAGAGAGAGATCTACAAGTTTTCTATTGATGCCAGACGCGTATTCAGCCTCTTTCTACATCGAATGCCTGCTTGAAATCAGACTAAAATTCTATTAAGGAGTGGTAAGTGCATAGGAGCTAGAGGAGGGTTTCAAGAGGTAACACTAAATTTTTTTATTCTTTTGGTTGTTGTGATGTGTTGTTGTGTTGTTGATGTTGCTCCCCATCCTCACCGTCCTCAATACCCAAAGAAGAACTCGTTATGTGACTGGATCGACACCTGTCAAACACAGGACCGAAGACTCGAATAATCGAGAAGAAAAACCTACAAAAAACAAGACAAAACCCTCCAAGAAAGAAAAGAAACCCTAGGCGGCTAGGGTGTCTAAGTTTCTAGAGGGACAGAGAAAACCTAGAGAAGGTTAGGACTTTTTTTTGTTGACTATAACCTTAGAAGAAGATCAAAGTGAAAAAGGAAAAGGGACAAGCAGCCATGATGGTGTTGGAGATAAAGAAAAAAAAATTGAGGTTAACAAAACAAAAGAATCGAGTAACAATAAGAAAACAAAATTGGAGACGCTTATTCAGTTTAGGAGAGTAAGACCTCTTGCATTATGTCTTTTGTTCGGCACGCCCAAGTCCGCTAGTAGTTTTTTTTTTTTAAAGTATATGATAGTATTGCTACCTTGCATTCAGGACTACATAGTCCGCCTGGAGGTTTTGTGAAGATTTAACACTTGTAAATATTGAATTTTTAGGCTAGTTGGACTAGGAGTTGTTTACTTTAATTTAAGGGATTTTGCTAGATATTTAGAGCCCAATACGATTATTTATCATTTTGGACTTCAATTAATTTAAGAAACCACTAGATTATTTTCTGACAAGTTTACATCCATAAAGACTACTTTGACCACAAAATCCAGTACATATTCAGTCAATTTTTGTGGATTTGTCCAACTATAACTCTGAAAATACCTTATTTTTTGAATAAACGGGGCTAAAGGTATAATAACTTAGAGAGGAATCTCTTAGGAAAGCGAAGAATGCTCTGACCGGGACCCTCCCGATTAAGGCAGCCAAGCCTAGTGCTGCGTTCTGCTGGGACTGGTCGCCCTGCGAAAAGGAGTAGGGCAAATGAGGATGAGGTTTTGGAGCAGGTTGATAAAGAGATACTGAATGCGATGGAGGTGTGTTCTTCTGAACCAGTTGTGGAGGTGTGAACACCCAAATTTGACCCGCGATTTATTCTATTATTTTTTATTACGAATATGTTTGTGTCTTTAATTGATGAGATGATTTGATTTTTGGCATGAATATGCGTTTGATTTAATTTGGTAGAATATTGGTGTTTTATTTGTTTGGTTCTTGTTATTTGTTTTTGCCCTCTATTATTTATTTGATTTTGGGTTGAAAATAAATATTAAGTCTGGGCTAATAAAATATCGATCTCCAGTAGTATCAGCCTACTTAAACAAATGGCCTGCAGTTAATTTTATTTCTAATTTTCGCGGAAATTTGGAATTAAATATATATTTTGCCTATTTTGTATTTTTATGGTAATTTGAATAGAAAAGAGGCATAATTTGATGAGGAGTTGATAAATAGGAAAAGTAATGGTGTGGGATACAAGTTTGGAGTTTTTCTCGGTGAGGGAATATTCTAAAGGGCGTGGAAACCAATTAGAAATTGGATTTGAGGAGAAATAGTGACAAAAAAGGAAAAATCGTCCAGTTGGCGGCAGTCCTGGCAACATGAGCGCCACGACCTCCGGTCAAGGAGAGATGACCGCTACGCCATGGCAGTTGTCCCGACATGTCCGTCGGGCCTATGGCGGTCAAGGGTTCCAGGAGGTTTTCTTTTTCCTCTCTTTATTAATCTTAGCTCTTAATCGTCAGAATTAGGGGTTCAAACTCGACCCTTAAATTATTAGGAAGACCCCTGAGAACCTGAACACTATAAATAGACCCCCTATTACACACAATTGAGGGACACATTAGAATTATTCTTCTACACACTATAGGTTGGAAAGCTACGGAAAACTCATCTTCTCTAGGGTTTAGAAACCTTTTTAGGGGTTGTTATTCTAGACAAATCTTGTGGGGAGTAGTAGCAACAAGTCAGTAGTGAGAGGAGAGAAAGAGAAGGGCAAGAATGAGGTCAATCAAAGCAAATCGTTGGAGAAGAAGGGTGATTCCAAAAAGGAGATTTTCCCTGTGAGCAGTCTCGGTAAAATCGCGATATCTGGAGCTGTAGACGTCGGATTGCTGCGATCTTGGTGTCTGGGGAAAGATAAGAGAGAGAACTACAGGTTTTCTATTGATGCCAGATGCGGATTCAGCCTGTTTCTGCATCGAATTCCTACTTGAAATCAGACTAATTTTTTTTAAAAAGTGGTAAGTGCTTAGGAGCTAGAGGAGGCCTTCAAGAGGTAACACTAAATTGTTTTACTCTTTTGGTTGTTGTGATGTGTTATTGTGCTGTTGATGTTGCTCCCCGTCCTCACCGTCCTCAATACCCAAAGAAAAACTCGTTATGTCACTGGATCGACACCTGTAAAACACAGGACCGAAGGCTCGAATAATCGAGAAGAAAAACCTACAAAAAACAAGACAAAACCCTCCAAGAAAGAAAAGAAACCCTAGGCGGCTAGGGTGTCTAAGTTTCTAGAGGGACAGAGAAAACCTAGAGGAACTTAGGACATTTTTTGTTGAGTATAACCTTAGAAGAAGATCAAAGTGAAAAAGGAAAAGGGACAAGCAGCCATGATGGTGTTGGAGACAAAGAAAAAAAAATTGAGGTTAACAAAATAAAAGAATCGAGTAACAATAAGAAAACAAAATTTGAGATGCTTATTCAGTTTTGGAGAATAAGAGCTCTTGCATTATGCCTTTTGTTCGGCACGCCCATGTCCGCTAGTAGTATTTTTTTTCTTTTTTTTTTTTTAAGTAGATGATAGTATTGCTACCTTGCATTCAGGACTACATAGTCCGCTAGGAGGTTTTGTGAAGCTTTAACACATGTAAAGATTGAATTTTTAGGCTAGTTGGACTAGTAATTGTTTACTTTAATTTAAGGGATTTTGCTAGACATTTAGAGCCCAATATGATTGTTTATCATTTCGGACTTCAATTAATTTAAGAAACCTCTAGATTATTTTTTGACATGTTCACATCCATAAAGACTACTTTGACCACAAAATCCAGTACATATTCAATCAATTTTTCTGCATTTGTCCAACTATAATTCTGAAAATACTTTATTTTTTTGAGTAAACAGGGCTAGAAGTATAATAACTTAGAGAGGAATGTCTTAGGAAAGCGAAAAAAGCTCCGACCCGCACCCTCCCGATAGGGGCAGCCAAGCTCTGACTGGTCGCTCTGCGAAAAAGAGTAGGGCAAATGAGGATGAGGTTTTGGAGCAGGTTGGTAAAGAGATACTGAATGCGGTGGAGGTGTGTTCTTCTGAACCAGTTGTGGAGGTGTGAACACCCAAATTTGACCCGCGATTTATTCTATTATTTTTGGGTTATGAATATGTTTGTGTCTTTAATTGATGAGATGATTTGATTTTTGGCATGAATATGTATTTGATTTAATTTGGTGGAATAATGGTGTTTTATTTATTTGGTTCTTTTTATTTGTTTTTGCCCTCTATTATTTATTTGATTTTGGGTTGAAAATACATATTAAGTCTAGGTTAATAAAATATGGATCTCCAATAGTATCAGCCCATTTGAACACATGGCTTGCAGCCAATTTTAATTCTAATTTTCGTGGAAATTTGGAATTAAATATATATTTTGCCTATTTTGTATTTTTATGGTAATTTGAATAGAAAAGAGGCATAATTTGACAAGGAGTTGATAAATAGGAAAAGTAATGGTGTAGGATACAAGTTTGGAGTATTTCTGGGTCAGGGAATATTCTGAAGGGCGTGGAAACCAATTAGAAATCAGATTTGAGGAAAAACTTGACAAAAAAGAAAAAATCGCCCAGTCAGCGGCAGTCATGGCGGCTTGAGCGCCACGGCCTGCGGTTAAGGAGAGATGACCGCCACGCCTTGGCGGTCGTCCCAACATGTACGTCGGGCTGTGGAGGTCAAGGGTTCTGGGAGGTTTTCGTTTTCCTCTTTTTCTTAATTTTATCTCCTAACCGTCAGATTTAGTGGCTCAAACTTGACCTTTGGATTTGTAGGAAAACCCCTGAGGACCTGAACACCATAAAGAGAACTCCTACTACACACAATTGAGGGACAATATAGAATTATTCTTCTACACACTATAGGTTGGAAACCTAGGGAAAACTCTTCTTCTCTAGGGTTTTGAAACCTTTTTAGGGGTTGTTATTCTAGACAAATCTTGTGGGGAGTAGTAGCAACAAGTCAGTAGTGAGAGGAGAGAAAGAGAAGGGCAAGAAAGAGGTCAATCAAAGCAAATCGATGGAGAAGGTGGGTGATTCCAGAGAAGAGATTTCCTTTGTGAGAAGTCTCGGCAAAATTGCGGTATCTGGAGCTGTAGACGTCAGATTGCTGCGATCCTGGTGTCTGTGGAAAGATAAGAGAGAAATGGACAAGTTTGCTACTAATGCCATACGTGGATTCGGCCTCTTTCTACATCGAATGCCTGCTTGAAATCAGACAAAAATTTTGTTAAGGAGTGGTAAGTGCATAGGAGCTAGAGGAGGGCATCAAGAGGTAACACTAAAAGTTTTTAATCTTTTGGTTGTTGTGATGTGTTGTTGTGTTGTTGATGTTGCTCCCCGTCCTCACCATCCTCAACACCTAAACAAGAACTCATTATGTCACTGGATCAACGCCTGTAAAACACAGGACCGAAGGCTCGAATAATCGAGAAGAAAAACCTGCAGAAAACAGGACAAAACCCTCCAGGAAAGAAAAAAACCCTAGGCGGCTAGGGTGTCTAAGTTTCTAGAGGGACAGAGAAAACCTTGAGAAACTTAGGTCTTTTTTATATTGAGTATAACTTTAGAAGAGGATAAAAGTGAAAAAGGGAAAGGGAAAAGCAGCCATGATGGTGTTGGAGAAAAAAAAAAATTGAGGATAACAAAATAAAAGAATCGAGTAACAATAAGAAAACAAAATTGGAGACGCTTATTTAGTTTCGGAGAGTAAGAGCTCTTGCATTATGCCTTTTTTTCGGCACGCCCAAGTCCGCCAGTATTTTTTTTTCTTTCTTTTTTTTTTTTAAAGTCGATGATAGTATTGCTACCTTGCATTCAGGACTACATAGTCCGCTAGGAGGTTTTGTGAAGCTTTAACACTTGTAAATATTGAATTTTTAGGGTTGTTGGACTAGGACTTGTCTACTTTAATTTAAGGGATTTTTCTAGATATTTAGAGCCCAATATGATTGTTTATCATTTTGGACTTCAATTAATTTAAGAAACCACTAGATTATTTTCTGACATGTTTACATCCATAACTTTGACCACAAATTCCAGTACATATTCAATCAATTTTTGTGGATTTGTCCAACTATAATTTTGAAAATATGTTATTTTTTTGAGTAAACGGGGCTAGAAGTATAATAACTTAGAGAGGAATGTCTTAGGAAAGTGAAAAATGCTCCGACCCGCACCCTTCCGAGAGGGGCAGCCAAGCCGAGTGCTTCCTTCTGCAAGGACTGGTCGCTCTGCGAAAAAGACTAAGGCAAATGAGGGTGAGGTTTTGGAGCAGGTTGATAAAGAGATACTGAATGCGGAGGAGGTGTGTTCTTCTGAACCAGTTGTGGAGGTGTGAACACGCAAATTTGACCCGCGATTTATTCTATTATTTTTGGATTATGAATATGTTTGTGTCTTTTATTGATGAGATGATTTGATTTTTGGCATGAATATGCATTTGATTTAATTTGGTAGAATAATAGTGTTTTATTTGTTTGGTTCTTTTTATTTGTTTTTGCCCTCTATTATTTATTTGATTTTGGGTTGAAAATAAATATTAAGTATGGGCTAGTAAAATATGGATCTCCAGTAGTATCAGCCTATTTAAAGACATGGCCTGCAGCTAATTTTAATTCTAATTTTCGTGAAAATTTAGAATTAAATATATATTTTGCCTATTTTGTATTTTTATGGTAATTTGAATAGAAAAGAGGCATAATTTGATGAGGGGTTGATAAATAGGAAAAGTAATGGTGTGGGATACAAGTTGGGAGTATTTCTGGATCAGGGAATATTCTGAAGGGCGTGGAAACCAATTAGAAATCGGATTTGAGGCGAGAAAGTGATAAAAAAGGAAAAATCGCCCAGTCGGCGGAAGTCATGGTAGCTTGTGCGCCACGACCTGCGGCCAAGGAGAGATGACCGCCACGCCTTGGCGGTCGTCCCCGACATGTCCGTCGGGCTGTGGCGGTCACGGGTTTCGGGTGGTTTTCTTTTTCCTCTTTTTCTTAATCTTATCTCTTAACCGTCAGAGTTAGGTGTTCAAACTCGACCCTTGGATTTTTGGGAAGACCCCTGACGATCTGAACACTATAAATAGACCCCCTATTACACACAATTGGGACACAATCATTCTTCTACACACTATAGGTTGGAAACCTAGGGAAAACTCTTCTTCTCTAGGGTTTAGAAACCTTTTTAGGGGTTGTTATTCTAGACAAATCTTATGGGGAGTAGTAGCAACAATTCAGTAGTGAGAGGAGAGAAAGAGAAGGGCAAGAAGGAGGTCAATCAAAGCAAATCATTGGAGAAGCTGGGTGATTCCAGGGAAGAGATTTCCCCTGTGAGCAGTCTCGGTAAAATCGCAATATCTGGAGTTGTAGACGTCAGATTGTAGCGATCCTAGTGTCTGTGGAAAGATAAGAGAGAAATCTACAAGTTTTCTACTGATGCTAGACGTGGATTTGGCCTTTTTCTACATCAAATGCCTGCTTGAAATCAGACTAAAATTTTGTTAAGGAGTGGTAAGTGCATAGGAGCTAGAGGAGGACATCAAGAGGTAACACTAAAAGTTTTTAATCTTTTGGTTGTTGTGATGTGTTGTTGTGTTGTTGATGTTGCTCCCCGTCCTCACCGTCCTCAATACCCAGAGAAGAACTCATTATGTCACTGTATCAATACCTGTAAAACATAGGACCGAAGACTTGAATAATCGAGAAGTAAAACCTCCAAAAAACAAGACAAAACCCTCCAAGAAAGTAAAGAAACCTTAGGCGGGTAGGGTGTCTAAGTTTCTAGTGGGACAGAGAAAACCTAGAGAAACTTAGGACTTTTTTATTTTAAGTATAACTTTTGAAGAAGATCAAAGTGAAAAAGGGAAAGGGACAAGCAGCCATGATGGTGTTGGAGAAGAAGAAAAAAAATTGAGGATAACAAAATAATAGAATGGAGTAACAATAAGGAAACAAAATTGGAGATGGTTATTCAGGTTAGGAGAGTAAGAGCTCTTGCATTATGCCTTTTGTTCGGCAAGCCCAAGTCCGCAAGTAGGTTTTTTTCCTTTCTTTTTTTTTTTAAAAAAGTAGTTGATAGTATTGCTACCTTGCATTCATGTTGAGGTCTGACTTTTAACGATGATGCAATTGGCAGTCTTGATTATACTACTCTTGTTGAGGTTTAGCTTCACGAGTTAAATGTGGATTTTGATAATGTTTGGGTCATAAGGCTAGATTTGTGAACTTGTCTTGGGCGATGTGAGTTAAAATGTCTGGAGTATGATAGGGTAAGTGTTGGAATAAACTTGTAATATTTGGGTTCTTTATCAAAAGCATTGTGATGGTCGTGGTAATTATGGTTTGAGAAATAGATTCATGAGTAAGAGTTATGAAAGAAAGTTTGGGTCTTGAGTAATCCAAGTTATAGAAGTATAGTTATGATATCTCGATAATATTTGGGTTCTAGTGCCTAAGGTATGATTCGGGTTGTATACGATTTTGGTTGAAATGGTGAGTGAAAAAGGAAATACTTTGAGGTTTAAAACATGAAATATATATTATGGATTTTTGGTCCTGAGTTATTCACAATGGGAGTGATGATTTTGGTACTTAGGTAACAATTTTGGGTTCCGTATCTGGGGATATGCTTGATGGATTTAAAGATTGGATATTTTGGTTGAGTGATGATAAATGTAACTGTTTATGGATTTTGGTATTATCAATGGTGATGATGGTTGGGTATAAACTTTTGGATTAATGTTTTGATCTTATGCTGTATAGATCATGTTTGACTAAAGTCGATGATTGACTTGGTATTTCGGAGTTCTTGCTTGGGAATGTGATTGATGGTCATGATGGTTCTACTTGGTAGTTTCAGCCAACGGTACTTTGACACTGGATAATTCTTGTTTGTTCAGTTAAGCGCTTGGTTGCTTAACTTATTATGAAAATTTCAAGGACGAAATTTTGTTAAGTGGGGTAGAACTGTAACGCCCCGACTTTTCGGTATTTAATTTTTATGAAATTTTCGAAATTTTTGGAATTTAATTTCCTATTTTACCCTCGAGGAATTTCTGGGTATTTATGGTCAAGAAAAATATTTATTATTCTTGGTAATATTATTATTATTATTTCTATGCTATTTCTGGATTAAAATTGAATTTCAATTGAGTTAGTGTGTAAAACACGGGGTTGCGCGTAGTTTTGACAAAAACTACAATGTTTTGGGAGGTACAAAGCATTAAACACAGGATAAGGATGCGTTTTGACCAGGGAAGGTGTGTTGACCACGCCTGCGATCAAAACGTTTGGTCTCAGCGGATCATAACCTAACCCTAGGACTATATATTCTTTCTTTTTTTCCCTCTCTGCATTCTATTCTTTTCTCCCAGAATGGCTGCCCACTTTCCTCTTCCCCAATTTTCTCTCTTCTTTTCCATTACCCGATTTGTGCCTCAATGGTTACCATTATCCCCCACTTTCCCCATCTCCTTCTACGCTCTCTTTGTGTTTTCTTTTTTTTCTTTGTTGCCGCCAAGACAACACGCTGCCGCCGCCCTCACTTTTCTTCCTTCGAATAGGTGGTCCGCATCCAGTGGAGGACCTGAGGCGAGGACGAGGCACTGACCGATGAGGACGAACGACCCTTTGTCGCCACCGCCTCTCACCTGGTAAACGTCGCCTTCCTCCTTCTCTTCCTCCCTGTGTTTCTTTTTGTCTGCGGATGCTTAATTAATTGGGTTTTGTGTTTGTGTCTTCGGGTACCGATTATTAATCGGTTTCCTTCCTCTGTTTGGGTTGCTGTGCGATGTGGTGTGCTTGATGGCGGGTCGCTTGCATGCGGTTATGGTGGATGCCGAATGGGCGGACGGGTTGTGGCTGCTGACAGCGGATGCGGGCTTGCGGTGGCAGGTCAATGGTGGTTGGTGGTCGGGTTTTGGTCGCCTGCTGAGGGTTCAAGGCTCGGGTTCATGCTTTTTGTGGAGAACCCGAGATTGTGGTAGCATATTGGGTTTTGGCCAGAACGGGTCTCTCTTTGCTGGTAAGTTTTCCAGTTACCAATGGTGGTTTGTGGTTTGCGTTGATGGTTCAGTGAAGACCCAAGTCTGAGGGTGAACAGATCCGACACTGGTAGTGGATTTCGATTTCCTGTAAGCATTTCTTTTCTAGCGGCTAAGGCTAATTTTGTTTTCTTTTTTTGATTCTTGGTTTTTGATTGCTGGAATTGAATGAAGGGTGATGTTGCTCGTGTTTGACAGTTGTTGGAGAAGCATTTTCGGGTCGTCATAGTTTTGACGGGCTGTTATGGATTTTTCGGCGGGTAGCACCATTCCGGCAGGACGGTGCAGTTTCCGGCACTACACGGTAATTCTCGAGAAATGTCGTGTGTGTTAATTCTGTACATATTATGTACGGTAAAAGCATTTAATCGATGTATCGAAATAAATAGATTTAGTGAAAAACTGAGTCCGGAGAGTTGAGTGGCGTGGCCGGAGAGTTGACCAATGGGCCTTGGAACCAACTCCCAAACATTATTACGTTTGAATTGGTTTAGCTCTTCTTGCATGGCAAAGGTCCAATGTTCATCATTAATTGCTTCAGAAATAGTGGTAGGCTCAATTTGTGAAACAAATGCAATGTGCCCTATGTTATCTCTAAGAGAATTTCGAGTACTTACCCCGCGGTTGATATCACCTATTACCGTGTCAAGAGGATGATCTTTGGACTCTCGCCATGCTCTAGGTAATTCTCAGTTGATATCAACCGTTGTGTCTTGAATGTCTTCCGCAGGGCTTGGTTCTTCTTGTTGTGGTGTAGCCTCCATTTCTTGTTGAGGTGTTGGTTCGGTTGAAGTGCCTCCTTTCTTCCAAGAGATGTCTTGCATATCTTCTTCTTTCTTATCATCCAATGACATCTTCTCAAGTGTACCTACAAGATCATCACAGAAATCCTTTCTCGCCAAGCGAGTATTATTCTCTGCAAATACTACATGAGGGGACTCTTCAACATTTAAGGTTTGTTTGTTAAAAACTCTATACGCTTTGCTGCGCAATAAGTAGCCTAGAAAGATGCCTTCATCAGATTTTGCATCAAATTTTCCCAAATTGTCTTTTCCATTATTATGCACAAAACATTTGCAGCCAAAGACTCTAAGATGGGAAATATTTGGTTTTCTTCCCTTGTATAATTCATAGGGTGTTTTCATGAGTAATGGCCTAATGACTGCTCGGTTTAACACATAGCAAGCCGTACTAACGGCATCAGCCCAGAAATATTTAGGAATGCTAGCCTCATTGAGCATAGTTCTTGCCATTTCCTCAAGGCACCTATTTTTGCGTTCAACAACGCCATTTTGTTGTGGTGTCC
>JAKUCV010006189.1:236251-277556 GCA_028386065.3 Turnera subulata
TTGAGAGCATGAAGCTCATTTATGATTTTGGAGAAGCGGTCGAACATCTCCTCAATTCCTTCGTTCTCCTTCATTCGAAAGAGTTCGTAATCTGCGGTGAGGGAGTCGATTTTGGCCTCTCGAACTTGATCGGTTCCTTCGTAGGTAACCTCCAGCTTATCCCACATTTCTTTTGCGGTTGTGCAACAGGAGACTTTTCGATAATCGTCAGGGTTGACTGCACAATAGAGCATGTTGATTGATTTTGCATTGTTTTCAACCAATACAATGTCTGCAGCGTTGTACTCCTCCTCCGTCTTTGGCACTTGGACTTCACCAACTTTCTTCATGGGAATTTGCTCTCCAATCTTCAAGATTCGCAAAAGAGCATAGTTGGTGGATTGGAGGAAAATTCTCATCCTCTCCTTCCAGTAGCTGTAATTGGTGCCATCAAAGTACGGTGGACGAACGGTTGAATGTCTTTCGAAGATTCCTGCATGATTACTTGAAGAAGCCATGGAAGATTTCTCTCAAACGGTTAAGTCTTTCAGAGAGTTAGGCTCCGCTACCAATTGTGAGTTCGGAAAGGCTAAGCTAGAGGGGGGGTGAATAGCTTTAGACCTAAAACTAAAAATATTTGCAGGAAATAAAATGCGGAATTGAAAGAAGGACACAAGAGATTTTTATACTGGTTCACACACAACTAATTTGTGGCTAATCTAGTCCTTCAAGGTTCACTTGAAGAGTTCACTATCTACCATTAAGCTTCCGGGTGCTTAACAAACCGTTTACAGCCTAGGAATTCTAATCACAAGAATCCTACACACTTGCTTGAAGATACCTCACTTCAAGACTTCTCTCAAGGAAAGAAAATCACTCTTCCTATGAGCAGCTACAAGGGAACAAACCTCCCTTTCAGTGTATGAACAACACTACAAAGATTACTCAAACAAAAGCTCTCTCAAGAGTGGGTATAAGTTACAATTAAGCACTAATAAGGCAACTCTCAATAATCTCAAAGGAATTGGCTCTTAAACTTGAATGATTGTTTTGCAATGAATGATGAATGAATAGAGAGTTGATTGGTTGATAATCAGAGCTAAAAATACTCATTTTATAGCTCTGAAAAGTAATGGAGCCGTTTGAAATGCACCCAAGAGAAACACCTTTAAACAAAGCATAGTGGGTCCTAAAAAGTTGTCTGCTCCACGCCTAAAACACCGATGTTGAAAAGTAGAACATCGATGTTTTGCCCATTAAATTTGAATTTTGGGCCAACGGTAACTAAAACATCGATGTTCTCCATCCCAACATCGATGTTATTTTGATTTTGTGAAAATGAGATGAAATATGATCTATGAAGAACATCGATGTTTTTAATCCAACATCGATGTTATTTTGCTTCTGTGAAAAATGATTGAAGTTGTGCATTCGAAGAACATCGATGTTATGGAATAGAACATCGATGTTTTGCTTATGCAAAAGTGTTTTCAAATGTAACGGTCATGAGAACATCGATGTTTGGGAAGCCAACATCGATGTTCTTAGCCTTCTGCCAACATTTGGAAAAATGGTTGAAACCAAGAACATCGATGTTTGGGATTCTAACATCGATGTTATTTGCCTACTGCCACCTAAGAGAAGTTGAGTGTTTTACCTTGTACAAATGGGTCCTAACTTCTCTTGCTCTTCTTTGCACTTCAACTCTTGATCATATCTTCACTTGAATTCTTGATCACTTTGGTTGAGTACTTGTTTGCTTGATTTCTTTTTGCTTCATCTATGTTATGATCTTGGTTTGTCATTTATCAAAACCTGTAATGAATGAATCAATGAAGACATAGGTTCTAACAATTAACACCTGTAAAACACAAGACCGAAGACTCGAATAATCGAGAAGAAAAACTTGCAAAAAACAGGACAAAACCCTCCAAGAAAGAAAAGAAACCCTAGGCGTCTAAGGTGTCTAAGTTTCTAGAGGGACAGAGAAAATCTTGAGAAACTTAGGATTTTTTATTTTAAGTATAACTTTAGAAGAAGATAAATGGGAAAAGGGGAAAGGGACAAGCAGCCATGATGGTGTTGGAGAAAAAGAAAAGAAATTGAGGATAACAAAATAAAAAAATGGAGTAACAATAACAAAACAAAATTGGAGACGCTTATTTAGTTTCGGAGAGTAAGAGCTCTTGCATTATGCCTTTTGTTCGGCACGCCCAAGTCCGCCATTAGGTTTTTTTTTTCTTTTTTTTTTTTAAAGTAGATGGTAGTATTGCTACCTTACATTCAGGACTGCATAGTCCGCCAGGAGGTTTTGTGAAGCTTTAACACTTGTACATATTGAATTTTTAGGGTAGTTGGACTAGGACTTGTTTACTTTAATTTAAAGGTTTTCGCTAGATATTTAGAGCCCAGTATGATTGTTTATCATTTTTGACTTCAATTAATTTAAGAAACCACTAGATTATTTTTTGACTTGTTTACATCCATAAAGACTACTTTGACCACAAAATCCAGTACATATTCAATCAATTTTTGTGGATTTGTCAAACTATAATTCTTAAAATACGTTATTTTTTTTTGAATAAACGGGGCTAGAAGTATAATAACTTAGAGAGGAATATCTTAGGAAAGCGAAAAAACGCTCCGACCCGGACCCTCCCGATAGGGGCAGCCAAGCCTAGTGCAGCCTTCTGCTGGGACTGGTCGCTCTGCAAAAAAGAGTAGGGCAAATGGGGATGAGGTTTTGGAGCACGTTGATAAAGAGATACTGGATGCGATGGAGGTGTGTTCTTCTAAACTAGTTGTGGAGGTGTGAACACCCAAATTTGACCCGTGATTTATTTTATTATTTTTGGATTATGAATATATCTCTGTCTTTAATTGATGAGAAGATTTGATTTTTGGCATGAATATGTATTTGATTTAATTTGGTAGAATAATGATGTTTTATTTGTTTGGTTCTTGTTATTTGTTTTTGCCCTCTATTATTTATTTGATTTTGGGTTGAAAATAAATAATAAGTCTGGGCTAATAAAATATGGATCTCCAGTAGTATCAACCCATTTAAACACATGGCCTGCAGCTAATTTTAATTCTAATTTTCGTGAAAATTTGGAATTGAATATATATTCTGCCTATTTTGTATTTTTATGCTAATTTGAATAGAAAAAAGGCATAATTTGATGTGGAGTTGATAAATAGGAAAATGAATCGTGTGGGATACAAGTTTGGAGTGTTTTTGGGTCAAGGAATATTCTAAAGGGCGTGGAAACCAATTAGAAATCGGATTTGAGGAGAAAACGAGACCAAAATGGAAAAATCGCCCAGTCGGTGGCAGTCATGGCGACATGACCGCCACGACCTGCGGTCAAGGAGAGATGACCGCCATGCCTTGCCGGTCATCATGACATGTCCGTCGGGCCTGTGGCAGTCAAGGGTTCCAGGAGGTTTTCTTTTTCCTCTTTTTCTTAACCTTAGCTCTTAACCGTCAAATATAGGGGTTCAAACACGTCCCATGGATTATTAGGAAGACTGAGGAACTAAACACTATAAATAGACCCATACTACATACAATTGAGGGACACATTAGAATTATTCTTCTACACACTATAGGTTGGAAACCTAGGGAAAACTTTTTTTCTCTAGGGTTTAGAAACCTTTTTAGGGGTTTTGATTCTAGAAAAATCTTGTGGGGAGTAGTAGCAACAAGTCAGTAGTGAGAGGAGAGAAAGAGAAGGGCAAGAAGGAGGTCAATCAAAGCAAATCGTTGGAGAAGAAGGGTGATTCCAGAGAGGAGATTTCCCCTGTGAGAAGTCTCGGTAAAATCGCAATATCTGGAGCTATAGACGTCAGCTTGCTGCGATCTTGGTGTTTGTGGAAAGATAGGAGAGCGATCTACAAGTTTTCTATTGATGCCAGACGCGGATTCGGCCTCTTTCTGCATCGAATGCCTGCTTGAGATCAGACTAAAATTCTGTTAAGGAGTGGTAAGTGCATAGGAGCTAGAGGAGGGCTTCAGGAGGTAACACTAAAATTTTTTAATCTTTTGGTTGTTGTGATGTGTTGTTGTGTTGTTGATGTTGATGATACTTTTATTATTGTGTAAAGCCATGTTAGAACTACGAGGCATTGACCCCGGTCACACGGGTACGTAAATAGTCTTAAGTTGCCAATGGGATGCATGCATTATCATTGCTTTCTGTAGGTGATACAACATGACTCAGATCGGACCGATAACACCTCAACATCGAGACATGGAAGGCATCGTGTATACGAGACAACTCCTCCGGTAATGCCAATCTATAAGCTAGCGGACCAACCCGCTCCACATTCTCACAAGGACCGATATATCGAGGGTTCACCTTGCCCTTCCTCCCAAATCGGGTAAAACCTCTCTAGGGAGCAGCTCAGAGGAAAACCTTGTCACCTACACTGTTCTCCATCTCCCGACAATGTTTATCAGCATAACTCTTCTATCGGTCCTGAGCAGCTCTTATGCACTACTTGACCACCTCAATCTGACCCACAGTCTCCTGGACCAGATCTGGACCAATCACGTATCTCAGACCCTCCTCATCTCAACAGATAGGACTACGACACTTCTGCCCATACAAAGCCTCATAAGGTGCCATACCAATACCAGAGTGATACCCGTTGTTGTAAGCAAACTCAACTTACGGTAACATCTCATCTCAAGAACCACTGAAGTTGAGCACACAAGCTCTAAGCATATCTTATAATGTTTGAATAGTCCTCTCTGACTGACCATCTGTCTGAGGATGAAAAGCCGTACTGAAATTCAACTTAGTACCCAAAGCTGATTGCAAACTCATCCAAAAGTGGGATGTAAACCTCTGATTCCTGTCTGATACAATGGATAATGGAACTCCATGTAGCCGGACAACACTCGAAACATATAACCTCGCCAGCTTATCCATCGTATTCGTCTACTGAATAGGAAGGAAATGAGCTGACTTGGTCAACCTGTCGGCAATGACCCAGATGGCATCATGCCGACCCCAAGTTCTGGGTAACCCGATCACAAAATCCTTGGTGATATGCTCCCACTTCCACTGTGGAATAGTCAAAAATCTCATCTTGCCGGTAGGAGCCTGATGCTCGGCCTTCACCTGTTTATATGTCATACAACAAGCCATAAATTCCGCAACATCCTTCTTCATCCCAGGCCGCCAATACTGACTCTTCAGGTTCAAGTACATCTTTGTTGCTGCCCGGATGCATGGCATATGGCGCGTTGTGCGCTTCATCAATAATCAACCTCCTCAGGTCATCCACATCCAGAACAAAAAGGCGATCACCCGTCATCAAAGCACCATCCTCCCGGATATAGAAACTAGAACTCTCTCCACTGAGAGCCTTATCCCGTAACTCTGATAAATGAGAATCACCAAACTGCAACTTCATAATCTTATCCTGCAACTTCGGTCGGATGTTCAAACTATCCAACAAAGCCCTGGTATCATCAACCTCTAACTGCGCATCAATAGACCTCAGCTCCAACAATGACGGTAAGTCATAAGAAACCGAATCCCCATCTGCAGAAGAAACTCTCTTCCGACTCAAAGCATCTACAACCACATTAGCTTTTCCCTGATAATACTCGATAGTACAATCATAATCCTTCAGGAGCTCAATCCAGTGTCTCTGCCTCATGTTAAGCTCCTTCTGGGTCATGATGTACTTCAAGCTCTTATGATACTTAAAATTCGACACTTCTCGCCAAATAGATGGTGTCTCCAAATTTTCAGAGCAAAGACCACAGCAGCTAACTCTAGGTCATGGGTCAGATAATTCCTCTCATGAGTCCTCAACTTTCTAGAAGCATAAGCGATAACCCGACCCTCCTGTATCAGCATACAACCCAAACCCAAACTAAAGGCATCACTAAACATCGTGTACTCCACACCGGGTCTAGGAACTGTCAACACTAGTGCAGAAATCAACCGACTGTTTAGCTCCTCAAAAATCTATTGACAATGATCATCCCACACATAAGAGAAATCATTCCTCACCAGCTTTGTCATGGGACCCGCTACCAAGGAAAATTCCTCAATGAACCTGCGATAGTAATCAGCAAATCCAAGGAAACTCTGCGCCTCAGATGTATTCTTCGGTGGTTCCCACTCCATGACTACCTTAACCTTGGCCGGGTCCACCTCAATACCTTCTCCCGACACTATATGCCAGGGAAAAGCAACTTCATTCAGCCAAACTTTGCACTTGCTGAGCTTAGCATAAAGTTGTCTCTCCCGCTGCCTCTGCAACACTTGTCTCAAATGCTCCTCATGGTCGACCTTACTCCTCGAGTAGATCAGAATATCATCTATAAAAACGACTACAAACCGGTCCACGAATTCATGGAACAACCCATGCATCACACACATGAAAACTGCAAGAGCATTTGTCAACCCGAAAGGAACCACCACAAACTCATGGTGACCATACTGTGAACACCCAAATTTAGCCATTTGTTTGTTTTAATGGATTATTTTTGTGTTTTAGAGCCCATAGTTAATTTTATTAATTGTTGGAATTTTTAATTTGGATTAGAAACCCATTAAATAAATTAATGGACTATCCATATAATTAGGCCTAGGCTTAACACAAATTTTCTGACTTATTTACCTCTGATTTTCGTTGTATTAGAGGCCCAATTTAAGTTGGTCTATTATTTTGCCTATTTTGTGGAAAAAAGAGGAATAATTTGAATCCTTGGAGTGCAAATTCAGTAATTGAGTTTATATGGAAGAAATGTGGAGTTTTCCTCAAGAAAAGGGAGTTTTCTGGTCTAAAAATCCATACTTTGCATGCAAGAATCGGATTGGAGTCAAAATAGGAAAAATCCGGTCAAACTAAGAAGAGAATGAATAGTAACCCGCGGAGCCAGCGGAATTCGCGAGATGTCCGCCAGGCCCTGGTCATGGAGCCAAGACCTCCCCTAGCCGGTTATCCCGACATGTCCAGCGCCATCCGGCGGTCAAGCGTCCCAGTTTGGGAAATTTTTCTTATTTTTCCTCTTTTTCAATCTCTACCTTCAGCCATTGGATTTAGATTCAAAGCAGGTGATCAGCCAAGTTTTGGATGAATAGAAGCCTTCTGGTCTTCATTTATTAGCTTGATCAAGGGTTCCCTCTTTCCTCTTCATGGCTTTCAGCAATTCCTCCACTCTTCTAAAACTCTCCCCATCTCGTTTGGATTCCAGTGTCACCGAGTCATTATCCTGATCGACCACCACATTATTCTCAATGTCTGGTTTTGAGACTTGTCCCCTATCACTCCTAGGGAACACCATCTTCCTTTTCTTCAAGGCCAATAGTGCATCTCTGACATTTGGATCTTTCAGCAGATCCAAGATTTCTCAGCCACATTGGTCTTAGCAACGTTGTCCTCACTCATCTTGCCTTAGTATTTGGATCACAAGTGTTAGGGTCCTCGGTACCCTAAAGGCTTCTTGACTCACACTTTTTTTGTTGGTTTTCTCTTTAGGTATGTACAAATGAAAGAGGGCACTATATTTACACTTACTTGAATTCACAACAATAATCACCGAAATGCTCGTACCACTTATTGATTCAACATGCATGAGATGCTTAGGGTTTGCAGCTGGTTGGGGGCTAAAAGATTGTCGCTAGGGAATAGTTTGACCTACTCACATGTGATAATAGATATCGCGTGAGGTCCAAGGCCCATTAATCCCCATCATTGCTAAGCAACGAGAAACGGGTTTACTCAAGCCACTATCGCTTAAGGAAAGCATTGTAGCGGACTCGGATTTCTCGCCCTCCTATGGTAGAGGCTTCACATCAATCTTCATGAATGCAACGCACTTATGATGACACATAAAAAGGCATACAAGACTCGACGATTGCACAAACTTTTTTGAAACCACTACTTCCCCAGTGAAGTCGCCAGCTGTGAGGACTCGACCCAAAATTATTTGGGCCTCTTCACCTATTCTTTTTCACCTTCTTCCTCGGGTCAATCCCATGTCAATGGAGTCGCCACCCAAATTTTATTAAGGACAAAATTTAGGAAAAACCCCTTGAATGACTCCTTTAGGCAACTGATCTTAACGAACCAAAGACATGGGATTCAGGGGTTCGTCATGGATGGGAAGGGGTTAGGCACCCGTCCATGTTGGGTCGAAACTTTGTGCAATTGAAAAGTGCATGTATGTCTTGTGCAAGTGTGCAAGTGTGGAAACAAAAGAAATTAAAAAGAAATGGGAGAAGAAGAAGATTTGCCTTGCATCTCGTTACGAAATCGAGACTACCTACATACCCGAGTGACCGGGGTCAAAGCCACGTAGTTCTAAACATGGCATCATTGTACCACTTACATCATCACCAGCATCATCAAATAATCAGCAAAAGGATCAAACAAAAGGGGTGTTAGTGTTACCTCTTGTAGTCCTCCTCTAGCTCCTTGGATTGGGTTGTGTGTTCCACCCACATTCTTGCCACTTCTAAACTCAATGGTTAATCCCTCCTTGATTTATCCTTGCTGGATTACTGTTGATGATGCTTCCCACAAAATTCCTCCAGAGTTTCTGCCTAAGAATGTATTTCTAGACGTGGAGAAGTAGAGTTTCTCCAAGCACTAAAAGCTTATGGGTGTGTATGTGAAAGAGAATCAATGTCCTTGGATGTGAATTAGAGGTCCTATTTATAGAGTTTTGGGAAGCCTAGGGGCGTGGACCTGCTTAATGATCAAGATTTTGGCAAAAAATCTAGGCCAAAACCGTGTAGGATTGAATTAGAAACAAAATTTGGCAAAAAGGCATTTTTAGGGCACCCATGAACGCCAGGTCCTGCGGTCATGGGTGCATGACCGTCAGGTCCGGGCGGTCATCACGAGATGGCCGCAAGGTCCTCCCGGATTTCTGCGTTCTTTCCATTTCCGGCCCCCAATCCCCCTAATTCGGCCCTGATTTGATCCTACCGCATAATCAACCCCTAATAAACCCAGAATCACTCCTTTTCTTGAATAGTACTCCCCCTAATCATCTCCTAATTGATTGATTCACATTAACATCCTCGTTTTATGCAAAATCAAGTCAAAAACACATTTACCATTTAAGGATGGAAAATCAGAGCTAAAATTAGTCTGCAAGTAAAGTGTTTTATGGGCTAATTAAACTCTGAAGAACCTGTATTTCATTTACTTGGGCCTCTAATTTCATCTCTAACCGAATAATAAATCATCTCATGATAATTGGGTAGAAATTAAATAAGAAAGCCCAAATAATGAAATTAAACATATTTTAGTTTAATAAACCTTAATATATATCTTTGTTCTAAGATCAAATCATCTCATTAATCCTAGAGTTTCAATACATAAAGGTTTAAATTACCAAAACATACTAATTTTGCTAAACTAAATTTAAAACATGTCTTAATCCTAAGACTGAATCACCTCATCAATCTCCATATTCAAGCATGTTTAAAATCTATTTTAACAAAATGTTCATGGGTCAAATTTGGGTGTTCACAATGAGCAAGGTGCTAAGGGATCTAGATATCCGGAATTTTCATCAACCTTCAAGGGGCAACTCACGGAATTTGCATTCAAGAACATGAACCAGAATGACTTGGTGATTAAGCCGAGGAAACAAGATGATATGAAGCATTGCACCAATGATGGACATTCCAAGAAGCAAATGGAGCAAGAATTTCCAAGTTACAAGGAGAATGGAAAATGGTTGCAACAACTAGAGCGACAAGATACTAAGAAGCTCAAACTCAAGTATACCAATAGAGCCGCACGCATGAAGCCCGAAGAGGTACTCAAAGACTTAGCCCGAAAGGTTGATTTGTATCGAATGAAACTCTTCCCTATTCTTGGGGGCAAACCGACTTGCACCGTCAATGTTGCACTTCCATCTCTCAAGTTGGAGCCACCCCACGAGTTTGAAGTATCAAAGAAGGAGATTGTGCCTCTAGCAAAAAGGAAGTTCACTCCACTGTATATGTCGAGGAGAAAAGTGTTCATGATATGCCGAGAAGGTAGGTTGCTGAAACCCTTGGAACCACCAACAAATCCAAACCCGAATCTTGACCAAAACAAGTACTGTGAATTCCATCAATCCAAAGGGCATGACACCGATGAGTGCTTCCGTTTGCGCCATACCATTCAAGACTTAATTGAAAAGGGGTTGATCATTGTGCCTAAGCGTTAGAATTGATGGAAGAAGCAAAGGTCATGTCCTAAAGAGAGAGGAATTCGATCTATCACTTTTCAGAGTCCGAAACTCAATAAAGTAGTGATTTATTCTTGTTAAATGCACTTTTCTTTAAGCATTTGAATAAATGTATTTTTGATCTTTTCAAGAATAAATTCTACACTTCCTCATTTATGTGTGCATATGCATTTGACAAACTTCATGAAAGTTCGTTGGCCCAACCCGGGAACCCTTTCCATTGAACTACGAAGACCTGATCGGTTGAATATAATCCTTTCCTTACCCGTTTTTAAGTACTTGTCCAAATCACCAAGTGCTTGTCCAACCTGTCCCTCTCAAATGATAGTCTCATAGAATTGTTCCAAAATAAATCCGGCATCCCATAACTACATCACACTTACTAATTCCAAGGTCACCTTCCTCGAAAAAAAACATTCAGAAAAAAAAAACGAAAAGAAAAACGAAAAAAAATTCAGAAACAATGTATGCGCAATCGAGTAGGCTTGAAACAAGATGAATTCCTCTCAATGATCACAAGGTGGATGTTATTTCAAACCTTGCACTTTGAGCATTTTCCTTGACAATGCTCATCACGCTTCTTTCCTAAGAGAATCTTTGAACTTTAAATTCCTATATATCCTTTTCCTTGAGCAAACATTACCCAAGACCCCATTACAACCGTTTGTAAAGACCTATTAATCTTTCTAAGAATGTCTATTCATAATTGTGGAGTTAAGTTCTAGAATTTGATTATGGGACTCATTTTTCAAAATCGTCTAAGTATTTATTACTTGGCATTTGTCGACATGTTCTACGCACTATTTTCAAAAACTCAATGTCAACATATATGTCCTAGAACAAATTTTCAGAACTTTTCAAAACGAACTTTTAATAGATGCTCAATGAAAGAGATGATTTAGGCATTCTTTGTTTAAACCGACAAGCCAACAAAAAATCCTACCCTCTATTGTTATCCCTTACGTAACTCCTTTGAGCCTACGATAGCCTATTCTTCTTTGTTTACTCGCATCTACCTACCTTCAACTCTTTGAAACCTCTAAGGCTATCAATATCTTTCCTTCCGTTACGATGCCCTCTTTCAAGATTCCTTAAGAAATTTTGTTTCCATCAAAGGATTTTTCTATGATAAGTGCAATTGTACTTCATTTTCAATACATCCAATAAGATCATTGCATTAAAAGTTTTTGCACTTTCACTTGTTTCAAGCATGTTTAGCGCTATACAAAAATCTAAATGAAGAAGAAAGAACGAAAAAATGAGGAAGTGATCTCCACATATTAACTTTTTGAGCCGGATTTAATTGACGAGATAAATATTCAGTCACTACAAGCCTCATAAAAAGGACAAGTATTCATCTCTAAACACCATCCTACCGTTTCACCAAAAACTCACCACATATAATTCAAACCAAATGCCTATTACCTTTAGCCTCCCATGCATCATCAACACTTCAAAATCAAACACTTCACACCCCATATTCACGGGTACGTAGGCAAACCCAATAACGGGCCCGGTCTAATCGATTCTTAGGTTGGTTCGATGGACAAGATTGGAGTTTATGTTTGCATCTCAAGTTAATTATGCCACGAGGATATTCAAATGCTAAATTTATTCGGACTCTTTAAAATATTATCTCTCTCTCATATGACACACATCTTGACAAGAATAGAACTAAGCCATCTTTGCAAATCAAGGCAGTAACAAGGTGACAAGTGGTCAACCATTGCTCCATCTTCAAACATACTACTGTCGTGATATGTTCAAGAAGCTTCTAAGATTCGGCATCGACGCCTACCGGTCTTTTTCTCCATCCACTTGCTTTCCTGAGATCGCTCTCAAGCCAACTTGCTTCAAACACTTCTCGACTTCCTCTGGCATTCCACCAAGATTTATCGTGTTTAAATGGCCCCGGCTCCTTCTGATGTTGCTCCAAGCACACCTTTCTCAAACGACTCCAGCTTTCTCTCAACTATGTTCCAAGCGCACCTTGCTCAAATCAAGAAACTCTCGGTTATCCGGTCACAATTATTTGAATAGTCAAGTCTTCATCCACCTTGAATTTATGCTTAGAAGGTATGCCTACCCATGGGATCCTTGTTGAATTTGAAACTTGTATTCATGGTTGTCAAAGATTCTATATTTCAATCTTGAGAGATTCTTCGAATGAAGACATTGTTTTCGACGGAATAAACTCGCCTCATTCTTTAAAATACATTTTGGCTCGTTCGTTTTTCAAAATTTCATGTCATTCATGCATCACTCTAGGGGCAACCCCATTTGCATTCATATGCGTTATAAAGCTCCCAAACCACATGTCATTCACTTGCATTCATATGCATCATAAATCTTGTAAATGCCATATTATTCACTTACATTCATTTGCATCCTAAAGCTCATCTCGTACCCTTCTAGCAGCATTCAAAATTCATCATAAAAACTAAGGGCATTTCCTTCCTTTACACATCCATCATGCATCCACGTTCATCATAGAAACTAGGATCCATTTTTCTCATGCATTCACATGCATCATCCTAGGGGCATTCCCTTTGCATTCGCATGCATCATACAAACTATTGTCAATCCCCTTTCGTAATCATATGCGTCACGAGTCCACTCCCTTTGCATTTTCATGCATCATTCTAAGATTCGTTCCCTTTTGCACCTACATGCACTATTCTAATAATTATTATCTTTTGTATTGTCACGATTCATTTCCTTTTGCATCTACATGCACTATTCTAAGGATCATCATCTTCTGCATTTTCATGCCCTTATCCAAAGTCCATTTCCATTTGCACCCACATGCATCACATTAACGCCATTGTGAACATTGCATCTTCATTACCAACAATCATATCAAGTAGAAGAAAGGGTCATCCCTATGCATTCAAATCAAGTTGTGCATCACTTTAGAAGCATCTCCATGCACTCATCTAGAGATAGGACATGGATTCCTTAAGCAATGTTGTTTTAAATTGCAAAAAATATGTCACGAACGAACAAAAAAATTCAAAATCATAGTCCATCGTCAGAAATATTTTCCAAAACATGAGTCTCAACATATGTGGGTCATGCCCCTAAATTTTTTCGCAAAGACTATACGATTGGGCATGACCCTTGATAATTTGCCACGTCAATAATTGGGCATAGGTGCTCCATAATTTGTCTCATAATTATATGCATGGGTCTGATACCCACTGATTTGCCTCAATGTTTTAGTCACTTTTTAAAGCACAAATTTTGTCTCTTAAATGGTCACAACTCTATAGTCTCAACACCCACATTAAGGGCATCCAATGATTCAATCGTATTCAAAACAAACATTCAAAATCTCATGTCCCAATCAAGGTCTCAAAGTCTCAAATCTTAATTAGTCTCAAAATATTCCCCAAATGGATCTCCACGGGCTTTGTCCCATTAGTCTTAATATCTTCTAATAGTCTCGAGTTGTCTCATCCTTAGTCTCATTGGATGCCATAGGCAGTACCCCGATATACTTAGTGAGTCACATCTAGTCTCAACTTTGTCCCAATTTGTCTCAATTTTTGTCTCATCTAGTCTTAACTCTTTGTCCCAATTTTTGTCTCATATACTCTCAACTCTTTGTCCCAATTTTTGTCTCATCTAGTCTCAACACTTTATCCCACCTGGTCCCAATTTGGTCTCAATCTTTGTATCGACATTAGTCTCAACTTTGTCCTATTTTGTTTCAATTTTTGTCTCATCTAGTCTCGACTCTTTATTCCAACTTTGTCTCAACCATCGTCTCAATTTAGTCTCGACCTTTTTTATCTCACTTTGTCTCAGTTTAGTCTCAACCTTTTTAATCTCACTTTGTCTCAATTTAGTCTCAACCTTTTTAATCTCAACCATCGTCTCAATTTAGTCTCTGCATTTTTTATCTCACTGTGTTTCAATTTAGTCTCAACCTTTTTTATCTCACTTTGTCTTAATTAGCCTCAACTTTGTCTCAATTCGTCTCAACTTTGTCCCAGTTAGCCTCAACTTTGTCTTAATTATTCTCAACTTTGTCTCGATTAGTATCATTCTTGTCTCAATTTGTCTCAACTTTGTCCCAATTAACCTCAACTTTGTCCCCATTAGTCTCAACCTAGCCTCAACTTTGTTTCAACTAGTCCCAATTAACCTCAACTTTGTCTCACCTAGCCTCAACTTTGTCTCAACTAGTCTTAATTAGCCTCAATTTGTCTCAAAAACATCATCAATCCCCAATGGAAACACCTCAAGTAAGCATTATCAAGCATCAAGGCATTGGATTAAGAGCTCACCCACGATTATTCTTCTTTCAATTTGAGTGTTCTTCTTGCATTGTTTTGTTCCTAAAGTCTTAGACCCTCACCAACGAGGGGCATCTGTGAACACTCAAATTTAGCTACTATTTTATTCTATTGGTTTTTATTGTATTTTAGAGCCCAAGGTTAATTATTTTAATTTTTGAGACTCATGTCGGTAATTAAATCATATCTCGAGTTCTAGACGTTGGATTGCTGCGATCTTGGACTCTCGGGAAAGCTAAAAGGAAGACCTACAACTTTTCTGTTGAGCTCAGAGGCTGAATCGATCGTTTGGCTCGCTTAAAATCAGCTACAAGTTGACTCTAGTTTCTGTCCAGAAACTCAAGGTAAGTGTTCCAAACTCTTTTCGATTCTAAATCGCCTTGTTTGCTGCTGATTCGATGCTATGATGATACTTACATGTTTTCTTGAGTGTTTGGTTTCAATGTAAGAACTACGTGAGCTTTGAACCTGGTTTCCGGGATACGTAGGATGTCTCTAGTGGTAGAGACGCAAGCCAAATTATGTTCTAACCTCTTCTTTTCTCTTTTTCTTTCGATTCTTTGTTTATGCATGCTGATTTCGATGATTATTGCTTGCTAGAATTCTGGTTTACACATGTATACATGCACGAGACACTTTTATTGCTTAAATTGAATACTATTTCGCTCAAGCATGGATGGGGTGCCTCATACCTTCCTATCCATGACAAACCCCTGAGTCCGGCATCTTTGGTTAGCAAATCTGGTTGCTTTTGTGGGTAAAAGGAGCTATCTTTTGGTTTTTTCCTGAGTTTTTCCATGCTAATAAAACTTGGGTGGCGACTCCATCGATCATTAGGTGAGAAGGCTAAAGGGACATTCGGTCTGGGTTCTCACACATGTGACAGCTCAAACTGGGCTTAAACCCAGGGAATTTGCCCCTTTGCTTTTGACCTTGGGAAAGATGTTCAGAAAATGTTTAGAGGAAGGACTACATCAACCTCTAGCACCAAAGTCTGACTCACCCATTAGGGGGGACCCAAGAAGGTATTGTGAGTTCCATCAGATGACCGGACATGCCACTGACGAGTGCATTCACCTCCACCACTGGATCCAAGATCTAGTAGAACGGAAAGAGATCATATTACCTCACCGAGGGGGCGCCAAGGGTGTCAATTGCACGGAAAGGATGGACGAGAAGGATTGTTTCACACTCAACACTGTTCTGGGAAAGGAAGAAGGAGGATTCGGAAGGATGGTCACCCACGATACCAGGCAGGTAGGCAGAAACTGGGAATGGCATAAGTCAAATGTCATCTTTAAAAACGGTTGGGGAAGGGACTAACATGGATCCTTTTATAATATCTGAGTCTGGAAGTGAGTCTGAAATAGATAGTGAACTTGAAAGCGTAACCAAGGAATCAGACGATGATTCTCTTCGTTGTATTTTTTCTTGTTCCAAAACCATAGAGAATGATGATGTCCTTGTTTCCCAAAATAGTGAAATGAGGCACTCTTTTGCTTACTTTGGATGTTTTCTGTGATGGTATTTATTGCGTGCATAATATGTGTGAATGTAATGAGATGGGTGAACTCCCAAATTCTGTCGAAATCAATCTAGGTACCGATACTGATCTTAAGATCACCAAAATTGGCACGGCTCTCGAAAACTCAACTCAAGAAACTTTGGCAGCTTTGATTAAGGAATACGTGGATGTGTTTGCATGGTCCTACGAAGACATGCCCGGGATCGATCCGGCCATTGCTCAATATCAGATTCCTCTCTTCCCTAATGCCAAGCCAGTAAAGCAGAAAGCCCGCCGGCTCCAGCCCCAATGGGCCTTGAAGGTGAAAGAAGAATTTGAAAAGCAGATTCGGGCTGGGTTTCTAGAGGTGATTGAATACCCTGAATGGCTGGCTAACATTGTTCCAGTCCCGAAGAAGGATGGAAAGGTGAGGATGTGTGTAGATTATCAAGATTTGAACAAGGACTGCCCAAAGGACGAATTCCCATCGTCGTATATTGATCTTTTGGTGGATGCTACAGCTGGGCATGCGCTGTTATCCTTTATGTACGGGTTCTCGGGATATAACCAGGTGAAGATGGCGCCAGAGAACAAGCATAAAACATCTTTTCGGACAGAATGGGAGACATTTTGTTACAAAGTCATGCCCTTTGGTTTGACCAATGTTGGGGCTACATATCAGAAAATGGCTACTACACTCCCAGATGACATGATGCATAAAGAAGTGGAGGTTTATGTTGATGACATGATCGTGAATTCTGAAACGTGAGAGTGTCATATGGCAAACTTGGGGAAGTTCTTCGACAGATGTCGAGAGTATGGCATGAGGATTAACCACCAAAAGTGTGTCATTGGTGTTCAAGCAGGGAATTTATTGGGCTTCATGGTGAGTGAACAAGGTATAGAGGTGGATCCTTCCAAGATTAAAGCCATTCAGGAGATGCCAACCCCGAAAAGTGAAAAAGAAATCCGGAGCTTTCTTGGGCAAATTCAGTATGTCAGTCGCTTTATAGCTCAGCTCTCTAGCATCTGTGCACCCATCCACCGATTGCTCAAAAAGGGAGTCCCTATCAAATGGGACGACAAGTGCTAGGACGCTTTCGAGCAAATCAAGAAGTACCTGTCCAATCCTCCGGTGCTCCAACCCCCCATACAAGGAAAACCTTTACTGCTATATCTGATTGTCACAGAAGAAGCCATGGGTGCGATGCTAGCTCAATACTTGTCGGATTCTCGTACTGAAACTGCTATCTACTATTTGAGCAAGAAGTTCAACGAGTATGAACTGAATTACAACATGGTGGAAAAGACTTGTGTGGCCTTGACATGGGCCTGTCAAAAACTCCAGCATTACTTCATATCCTTTGAGGTTTTACTCATCTCTAGGATGGATCCCATTAAGTACTTAATGGAAAGGACTATGCCAAGTAGTCGCATAAGTAGGTGGGTTGGAATCCTGTCGCAGTTCAACGTCCGATTTGTGTCACAAAAGGCCATCAAGGGAGGTGCCATAGCTGATTCCCTAGCGTCCCAGCCAGTAGAAAGTAATGAGAGGTTTGAACCCTAGTTTCTGGATGAAGAAATAATGAATTTGGAGGTACCGACTTGGGATATGCATTTCGATGGGGCGGCTAACACAAATGCTTTTGTGACGGGAGTAATTCTTATATCCCCCGATGGGGTGACATACCCAATTTCTTGTAAATTGGAATTTCAAGCTACTAGCAATGTGGCCGAATATGAAGCATGCACCATCGATATGGAGATAGCCTTAAACATGGATATTAAGTAGATAAGGGTGTTCGGAGACTCGGCCCTAGTGATAATTCCAAGCCAAGGGGGGAGTGGAAGATCAAGGAAGAAAAGTTGTCACCTTACCACGATTACCTGAGGATGTTGGCATCCAAGTTTGAAATGATTGATTTTCAATATGTGCTCAGGCGGGATAATTAGTTTGCCAATGCACTAGTCACACTCTCTTCAATTATGGGAATGCCAAATAATGCTATTATCTTGCCATTAACGGTCCGAAGAAGGGAAGGCCGTCTTTCAATCTGAAAGGGGAAGCAGGGGAATCTTGGTTTCAAAACTATTTGGATAACTCAAATTCCCATGAAGCTTCCATCATGGCTCTTACCACCACGATGCTAGATCAACCATTACACGGCCAAATCAGGGATGACAGTGATACAAATCATTGGTATGATGACATACTAGAATCCCTTAGGGAGGGACATTCCCTGAGGAAGCAACAGTGGGTAAGAAGAAGACTCTGAGAAGGTTAGCTGAACGGTACGTCATATGTGTTGGGAATCTTTATAAAAGGCATGCCACGGGGGTACATTTATTGTGTGTAAGTGCAAAGGAAGCAGAGCGGATTATGAAAAGGGTTCATGGAGAAGATGAAGGTCCACATATGGGGGGAGACATGCTAGCCCGGAAGATACTGCGACTGGGGTATTTTTGGTCAATGATGGAAGCAGATTGTGCTAAATTTTTGAAGCATTGTCACACATGCCAAGTCCATGGAAAGCTACAATTGAGGCCACCAGTACCACTAGTACCTATGTCTTCACCATGGCCGTTCTCAATATGGGGCATTGATGTCATTGGAAAAATAACCTCGAAAGCGACAAATGGACATGAATATATATTGGTTTCCATTGATTACTTCACCAAATGGGTTGAAGCTGAATCATATGCTGTGCTCACATCTAAAAAGGTGGCCAAGTTCATTCGAAACAACATCATTTGTCGTTATGGCATCCCAAGTGAGTTGATATCAGATAATGGTCCGCATTTCATAGCTGATGTTGAAAGATTATGCCGAGAGTATGGGATCAAGTATCGAAAGTCATCACCCTACTGACCTCTAGCTATTGGTGCAGTTGAAGCCGCCAACAAAAATATGAAAGTCATCTTGGGAAAGATGATATCTACGTATAAGGAGTGGCAAAAAAATTACCATTGGCTTTATGGGGATACCGGACCTCCATCAGGTCTTCCACAGGTGCAACCCCCTATTCTTTGGTGTATGGCATGAAGGTTGTGTTGCCTGTGGAACTTGAAGTACAGTCATTAAGGGTAGCCCGAGAAAGTGGTTTTCCTGAAATGGAATGGGTACAAGAAAGACTTGATCAGTTGGCAATACTAGACGAAAAGAAAGGGGACTAAAGGAAGGGGATCTGGTATTAAAAGAATTGAGGCAGCCGGTGCATGATCCTAGGGAAAATTCAAGGCTAAATGGATCGGACCTTACATCATCAAGGAGATTCTGTTAGAAGGCGCACCGAAGATTAGAGACTTAGAAGGAAATGAGTATCGAGAGCCTATCAACATAGATCAATTGAAGAAGTATTATGTGTAATCTCAAGATCAATTTAAAAAGAACTATGTAGACCTGATTCCTTACGCTCAAAGAAAAAAAAAAGAGAAGAAAAAGAAAAAGGAAGGAAAATGAGCCATGGATACGTAGGAAGCCCAACTTGGGTCCGGACTCTTTTTATTAATAAAAGCTAAAGAGGTTGACAAGATAGAAAATGGGAGTTCATTCACTCGTTTATTTCGCATGCATTATGATTGTCATAAATATTTGTCTAAGTAAAACATCGAGTAAGCTCAAGCGTCTTCCTCATAATCATTGGGAGATTCAGGCTCCTAACGTATGTTTGACCCCAAGAACCTGCTTCTATATCTTGAAAGGATCCACTCGGATTGGCTCATACTTTTCTTTAACCATTTTTGATGTCCCATGGAGGAATAAGGACCATCGAGATCGAAGACCTTAGCTTTTGTAAGTAGGCTCCAATGCCCATGCATAAGCTTCGTAGTGCGACTGTCCATGAGTCTGACAAGAGGAGGATGAGAAGGTGGAGGAACGAATTGAGCATGTCCGAATTGCCTGGCTATCCTAGCCAGGTAATAATGAGTAGAATGAAAAACCTTTGGGAGAACCACGACCCTCTGACCAATGGAATGAATGATTACCTCCTGCATTCTGAGCCAGGACCAATGCCACACAATTTGATCATCCTTCATGTCCTTCATAAAGACCACCCACTTCTTAGTGGAGGGGAAAGTCAAGAAGGGGCCTCGCTCCCGGTATCCTATAAAGGTATATAAGCCAGATTTTGGGGGAATGATCAGTTGGAGGTGATCGCACAGCCACATCTGCAAGAAAAGGGGACAAATAGATAAGTAAAAAAGGTAGACAGAAGAGCGACTTCGGAGATATATGAGATCGGAATAATACCTGAAGAAGTAAGAAGGAGCCAGTTAAGGTTTATCAGGGTAAGCCACCAAATTGTTCAAGCAAACAAGGGTTTCGCCCAGAACAGAAAGGATCACATCATGACCATGAAAGAGCTTGGCTACAAGTGCACCAATACTGAGGAGACATGTGCCGGAGCGACCGACCAATAAGAATTCACTTACCATTACCAAATCTAGAGCATGGTCATGCCCACTCTTCCATAACGGGTTGTACCCCAAGTATCCGTGCAACCATCACTGACAAAATAGTGATCAACAAGTGGCGTCAAGTTCATGCTTTCCTCTTTACCCAATAGATACTCCTTCTGTTTGTCAACAAGGGACAAGAAGGCACTAACCTCCTGTTTAGCTATCCGGGCCTGAGAAGTTATGGCAATATCCTCTCCTACCTGGATTTCAAAGAGTGCACTAAATTCATTCATAGTGGGACAGAGTTCCGCCATGGAAGGACCACAGAGAAAAAAACGATGACAACGGTCCCAAAACATGGTAGCAACACGAATTAAGCTCTCATCAACTCTCACAGAAGCAAGGTTGAAGAAAGCACACAAACCGGGTAGCTTGAAGTCAAGACGACACGCTTGAGGGATACTCTCCATCCATTGGAGTACCTTAGCACAAAAATTCTCACTCATGGTTGCCCTGGATGTGTTGGGAATATGTTTTGATGAATTATGGGGGTCTCTGGGAACTCAAGGATCTATTTATAGTGTTTTGGGGGCGGTGGAATTTGTGAAAACCCTAAAGCCCACGTCCAAAGCCGAAAAGGAAACACCTAGGAGGTCGCAACTGCCAGCCCGGGTGGTCATGGCGTGAAGACCGCCACGCCTGGCGGTCATCCACCCAAGACCGCCGGGTGGTGGCGGTCATCAGCCTCCATGGCCGCTAGGCCGACGCAAAAAACCCTAGAAAAATTTCTAAAAAATCCGGAAACAATAAGGGAGAGAGAAAAAGGGGAGGGGGAAAAGAAAAAAAAGAAAAAAAAAAGAGAAAATAGGGGATAGAGCTATTATTTGATATCAAACCTTTCACTAAGATGAAAAGGGGGCACCTGTTGAGTTTTTACTTGAGTTTTCAATGATAAATGCTTTTTATAACATGCATGCATACTAGGGGCACATCACCCCCACTTCGATTGACTCCAAGGGGCATGGTACCCTATCTTGACTAATGAACTTCTAGGGGCATCATGCCCCATTTTGCAGAAACCAAACCAAGGGCATGATGTGCTCGCATTTAGACAAGGGGCATGACACACCCTTCCTTTCGAACCCACTAGGGAACCACAGAAATATGAAAAACTTGAGCCGGGACATAGCACCCACAAAATTGAGAGAAGAGAGAGACCAGACTTGAGGGGAGCCAGAGACAAACATCTAGAAGCCAGGACTGAGCTCCCGCAAACCCTGAGAAGCACACATCTAGAAGCCGGGACCGAGCACCCGCAAACCTTTAGGGACAGACATCCTAAAGCCGAGACCGAGCACCTGCAAACCCTGAGGGACAGACATCCCAAAGCCGAGACCGAGCACCTGCAGACCTTGAGGGACAGACATCCCTAAACTGGGTCCGAGCTCCTGCAAACCTTGAGAGGCACCGAGTACCCCAAGGAGGACGATAAAATCCTTAGTTAGCAAAGATGTGATGATTTTTTGCTGAAGACCCGATAGATGAGACGATTCTATCATAAACCTTGGGATGAGATGATTCCCAAAACCCCGGGATGAGATGATTCTCGGCAATCAATAACCTTCGGGATGAGATGATTCCTGAAGTGGAGCGTGGAGTGCTCCAACCATTGACACACACCACTTGGATTAATTCATTCAAATTTGGTTGTTCCTTTTTCTTGCGTTGTTTCGTCCTTAGTTTCTATGGACTCATCAACGAGGGGCATCTGTGAACACACGAATTTGACCCACGAATATTCCTCTAATTTAGATTTTCGGTATGTTCAAACCATAACATCAATGAGATGATTCGGTCTATGGCTAAGGCACACTTGGAATTTATTTTAGTGGAATGCATATTTTATGAATTAGTGTTTATGTGTTTGAACCTTAGGATTAATGATATGATTTAATCTTAGGATAAAAATATACTAAAGCCTAATTCATTAAAATATTATCCTATTTTATTTATTTGGGCTTTCTTGTTTATTCTAACCCGATTATAATGAGATGATTTATTTTTGGACTAAGTATGAATTTGAGGGCCTAAGTTAATGAAATGTGGACCTTCCAGAGTTGAATAGCCCATAAACACATTACATGCAGACTAATTTTAGCTCTGATTTTTGTGGAAAATCAGAGTTAAATAATCCTTTAATGGTAAATGTGTTTTTGGTATGATTTGGGCATAAAATGGGGACTTAATGTGTAATTAATCAATTAGGAGATGATTAGGGAGAGTACTAATCAAGAAAAGAGGTGATTCTGGGTTGATCAGGGTGTTAATTACGCGGTGGAATCAAATCAAGGAGGAATTAAGGGAACTGGGAGCAAAAAATGAAAGAACGGGGAAAATGCGGGGATGCTGGGCGGCCATGGCGGGATGACCGCCGGGCCTGGCGGTCATCTAGCCCATGACCGCCGGCCATGGTGGCCATCCAGTCTATGACCGTCGGCCCTGGCAGTCTTGGGGCCTAGATTTTTGGCTGAGACCTTGGTCATTAAACAGGTCCACACCCCTATACTCCCCAGAACACTATAAATAGGACCTCCCACTCATATTTCAAAAGATCAATCTCTCATACATACATCACCCTATAGGCAGAAACTCTGGAGGAATTTCGTGGGTATCATCATCAAGGAAGCAGCAAGGGTAGACCAAGAGGGGATTAAAGATTAAACTTAGAAGTGGAAAGGAGTTGGGTAGAAAACGCAACCCAATCCAAGGAGCTAGAGGAGGACTACAAGAGGTAACACTAAACCCTTTTGTGTTTGTTATTTGCTGAGGATTTGTTGATGATTTTGATGATGTGATTGTTGTGATGTTACAACAAGAACTACGTAGGCTGTGAACCCGGTTGCTGGGGTACGTAGGTGGTCTCTAGTGGTGGAGACTCAAGCCCAATTATTTTATTTTCCCTTTTTGTTTCAATTTCATTTTGTTATTTATGTGATTTGTTTCCACACTATGCACACACTTTCACAAGGCATACATATGTTCTTCAATTGCACAAAGTTTCGCCCCTACATGGATGGGTGCCTAACATCCTCCCATCCGTGACGAACCCCCGGGTCCAGCATCTTTAGTTCATTAATCGGTTGCCTAAATAGAGTCATGAAAAGGTTTTTCCCAAATTTTTCCCTACAATAAAATTTGCGTGGCGACTCCAAAGATGTTGGATGACGGTTAAGAGGAAGGTGTAAAGGAATAGGTGAGGAGGCCCAAGTGATTTTGGGGTTGGGTCTTCACAGCACCACACATCATTTAACTTCTCAACTGGATAACCTTGCTATTCACTCTGAATACCCTGGTCCTGAGGAAGTTAATGTTAGGTAATGGTTCTTGTCTCCCAATTTTTCATGTTGGTTCTGGCACACTCAACCTTTCTGGTCGTTCATTTACTCTTGCTAATTTGCTTCATGTTCCGACTGCTACTCATAATTTACTCTCGGTTAGTTCTTTCGTTTCCTCTAACAATGTTTCTGTTGAATTTCTTCCTGACCGTTTGTTTGTGAAGGATTTAACCACGAAGACCGTCCTGTACACTGGGCAGTGCAAGGATGGCCTCTATCACCTTCCAACATCTCTTCCCAAGTCTCCTGTTCAGGCGCACAGTACGACTCTGTCAACAACGGCATTCTCGTCTTGGCCATGCCTCGTACTCTACTATCCGTCATTTAATGTCTTCTGCTAGTCTCGTGTCTTCTGAGTAACCTAGTCCCTCTCTTTATCAAGCTTGTGTCACTAGTAAAATTCATAAGTTACCTTTTCCTGAGTCAGATTATGTTGCTTCTGGTCCTTTGGATTTAATTTTTTCGGATGTTTGGAACCTTGCTCCGGTTGAATCTAATGATGGATTTCGTTATTATGTTCTCTTTTTTTTTATTACTTTAGCAAATACTCTTGGATTTATTTTCTGAAACATAAATCTGATGTTCATGATCTTTTTCACCAATTTCGCCTTCTTGTTGAACTTTATTTCAGTCGACCTATCAACCAGTTTCAAGCTGACTAGGGTGGTGAATTTCAGGCCCTTGCACCTTACCTGCGCAACCATGGCATCACCTAGTGTACTTCTTGCCCCCACACCCTTGAACAGATTGGTTGTGCTAAACGCAAACACCGACACATTACTAAAACCTATCGAGCCCTCCTATTTCAATCCCATGTACCTGATAAATTCTGGACCAATGCCTTTGAGACTACTGTCTACCTTATAAATCACCTTCCCTCACCACGCATTCACCACCTCAGTCCCCATGAGACACTGTTCCAAAAGGCGCCTGACTATAACTTCTTATGGGTCTTTGGTTGTCTTTGTTATCCATGGTTACGACCTTATGCCAGGAATAAACTTAGTCCCCGCTCTTTTCTATGTGTTTTCCTTGGTTATAGCCGCACTCACAAAGGTTATAAGTGCTATGATTCCTCTTCCAATAAATTTTATGTCTTACGCCATGTTGTGTTTGATGAACAGGTTTTTCCTTTTCGGGCGGTTAATGATGTGAGTGACACTTCTCCTGCCATTCAGATTCCACCTCCGCCTATCACTAATTCTCCAACACCACGACCTCCTGCCCCATATTCGGACCTGGACCAACCTGTTGCGGTTGTCCCAGTCGTATAGGGTGACATTGTTGCTTCTGCTCCTGAAACTGTTTCCCCAATTCTGCCAGCTCTTGCACCTGTTGCTGCCCCTCCTGCTGCTGCTGCACCTCTGCATATTCCCCTGCAGCACCAGGTGTAGCTCTCTACTGAGTCCACACATCCCATGGTTACACGGACTCGCGCTGGTCAGAACATCAAGCCTCTTGAGAAGTTGACTCTTTCAGCTCGAGTGTTCCCTGTGGAGCCTACCTGCTACACTCAAGCTATCAAATCCTCGGAGTGGCGTGTTGCTATGCTTGCCGAATACAATGCTCTTCTCACTAATGGCACATGGCACCTAGTCCTGTCTCACCAGGCTCACAATGTTGTTGGCTGCAAGTGGGTTTTCAAGACTAAAACCAAACCCGATGGATCTGTGGAGCGCCACAAAGCCGCTTGGTTGCCAAAAGCTTTCATTAGTGCCTAGGAGTTGATTTTGCTGACACCTTCACCCCTGTGGTCAAGCCCACCACTATTCGTCTCTTGCTTTCTGTTGCGGTTGCCAAGGGCTGGTCCATTCGGCAATTGAATATGTCCAATGCCTTTCTTCATGGTAGAATGGATGAGGATGTGTTTATGTCTCAGCCCCCCTGGATTTGTTGACCTGAATTTTCCTGATTATGTCTGCAAGCTTGAGAAGTCCATCTATGGCCTCAAACAGGCACCCTGTGTTTGGAATCGATGCCTAACTGATGCCCTTCGTGCCTTTGGCTTCTCTTATTCCATGGCTGACACCTCATTTTTCTACAAGTGTACTCCTTCCACCTCTCTCTACTGCCTAGTTTATGTTGATGATGTTGTTATTCTTAGCTCCTCAGATTCTCAGGTTCGGGAACTTGTCCAATTCCTCCAAATTTGGTTTGCTCTCCGAGATTTGGGCCAACTTCATTATTTTCTTGGCTTATAAGCCACTTGCAAACCCCGTGGCCTGCTTCTCCACCAGTCAAAGTATACCTAAGGCCTACTGTCCAAGGCCTGTATACTTGGTAGTAGTCCGATTTCCACCCCTATGTCCTCAACGGAGCAGCTCTGAGCCGGTGGTAGCGCCCCATTTGCTGATGATGGCCTTTATCGTAGTATTGTTGGCGGCCTCCAGTACCTCAATTTCGCTCGCCCTTACATCTCCTACTCTTTCAACAAGGTTTCTCAATACATGCTTGCTCCGACAGAGCGACACTGGTCAGCTATTAAGTGCATTCTACGCTACCTTCACACGACCCCTTCGGTTGGCCTCTTGTTTCCTAATTCCAATCCTCTTCAACTATATGGCTTTTGTGATGCTGACTGGGGGGGAGTCTGGACGATCTCAAGTCTACTTCCGGTTATGGCATCTTCCTTGGTATCGCTCTAGTCTCTTGGTCTTCTCGAAAGCAACGGTCTGTCTCTCGCCCTTCCACTGAGGCCGAGAATCGATCCTTAACTACTGCTGCGAGTGAGTTGGTGTGGATCCAGATTCTTCTTCGTGAGATTGGTATACAGAGTCACTCTGTTCCGTTTTTGTGGTGTGAAAATCTTAGTGCCACTCATCTCACTGCTAACCCGGTATTTCACTCTCGCACGAAGCATATTGAGCTTGATTTTCACTTTGTCAAAAAATGATGAAATAAGTGGGACTTGGGTATCGAACCCACGTCTATCATCAACTATAGCACCATCTTCCTCCAAGCTAACATATGTTTAGTGTTGAAATGTTATCATATATATACATATCTTAAGATTTTTGGGGGCTTGGGCCTTGCTGACATCTTCACCAAACCTCTTTCCAAGGATCGGTTTCGTCTTCTTCGTGACAAGTTGCACCTGTCCCCAGTACAAGTTGAGGGAGAGTGATAGGATATGCATATATTATGTATTTAATATACTAGATATGACACTGATATGTATATATTCTCTAGATACTGGGGTTTTTGGTACGGATGGTACCCATATTTTATGGTTTGAGACAATCATGTACCTACAACTTTTCTCGAGACAATCATGTACCTGGAGTTTTAGCTGGCAGGTCGGTCATGGGTCTCGGGCGGGGCATGTGCTGACGTGGTTTCTGCCCGATTTTGGACTGCTGCCCGTGGCTCAGAACGACGTCGTATTATCATAATATGACGTTGTTTCACATCCAGATAGCAAGCGTGGGTCCCATCTATTGTCCCCCAACACTAACCCAATTTTCAGCCCCGGTTCTACCCGGTTTACGAGTACCATAAAATGACATCCTTTTGAACCAACTAATACATGTCTCACCAAGAATCCAACCAACCATCCTGTTATTCTTAAAATGAAAAAAAAAAACAATTCTATTCTTGAAATTAAAGAAAAAAGAACGAAAAAGGGGGGAGGTTATGAAACGAAGAAAAACATCCAAAGCAAATTAAAAAAAAAACGAACAATTCACTGACGGCATGCTCAATTTGTACATCAACTATTATGTTGCCATGACAATCCATATTGAGTTAAAAAGGTAAAACAAATCAGCAACCCTTCCAGCTTAAAGAATTGCCTTCGAAGTTGTTGGTTTTTCCACCAACAATGCTTCACATATGTCAGCAACGACGGCTTCGAGTGTCATCAACGACGGTTGAGCTCGACTTGATTGGTGGCGAATGAAGATTTCGAAAAGATCGTGGCAGACGTGGTGACATGTCGACTGCCCCTCCTTCTTTGTTACCATGCGTGAATGATTTTTTGTTTGGTGTTTGGTTTTTATTTGGTGTTGGTGGCATGGATTTTTGGTAATAGATTTAGGAGAGAGAGGGGGCAGGGGTGGGGGTGGGTTCCTGGTGGGTGGTGGGGGATGGGTGATTGGTGGTGGTGGGCGTGGTGTGGTGTGGTGTGGATAACCCGGAACATTCCAGAATCGGAACCAAGTAAGAAAGCAAAGAAGACAGAGAAGGAAGTAAACGATGGATCTGTGAAGGACCGGTAGATACGCTACTTCCGTTACTAGTGACGGAGAACAAGAGCGAGAGTGTGCAGATCAAGAGGACTACAACGGCAAAGAAGGAGAGGAGATCTGGTCTTGCTTTTTTGATGATTAGATGCAGTGGTAACCCAATACTTCAAGTGAAGATGGAGACGGTTGAAAATGGTTACGCATACAGAAGAGAAGATTGCCTGCTTCTTTTATCTGTGTTCTTCCCCTTTGGAAAACGGTTGATTGGTTTGGTTGGTGGTGGCGGCGGCGGCGGCGGCGTCGTGGTGATGGTGGTTGTGGTGGTCGGGTCGTAGGGGTGGTGGTGGTTATTTTTTTATTTTAAATTTTTTAAGAAAAATAGTTGATAAGAAAATATTAAGGAAAGATTAAGGGCATGATTAATAATACACAAAACCCTTTGACTAATAATAAATTTTGGTCCGATTAAAGAAAGAGTTGGAAAATTACAAATAAGATTCAGTTTGGATTGCAAAAATTATTAATTTACACATTTATTAATTGATAAGAGGTAATTATAGCATTTTTGGTAGTGTGTATAGATTAACATTTAATGGACTTTAAGGGTATTTTGGGTCAATTAATTCTTCGGTTCAACCTTTTAAACCAGGTAAGAACCGAGTGGGAGCTATTGGGAGAGGGGTGTGCCACGAAACGACGTCGTATCGTGGTGATACTACGTCGTTTTGAGCCACGGGCAGCAATCCAAAATCGGGCAGAAGTCACGTCAGCACATGCCCCGTCCGAAACCCATGACTGACCTGCCCGCTAAAACTCCAGGTACATGATTGTCTCGAGAAAAGTTGTAGGTACATGATTGTCTCAAACCATAAAATATGGGTACCATCCGTACCAAAAACTCCTAGATACTGATACGCATATATTATGTAGTAATTATGTTGTGTATCCAAAATTAGGGTTACCATATATAACATAGCAAGTTGTGATTATCAGTAATAAACATAACGTTTACCAAAGTCTTCAATAAGATACGCTGTTACAAAAAAATTTTAGCCGGAGCTAAAGTGGGTAATGAAACCCAAACTCCAACCAAACTACCTCGGAAGCCAATCTCCATCACCTTTTTTTTCTCGACAATCCCCATCATTTCATTGGTACAGTAGAAAACCAATGAATGTTTTCTACAACTAATGCGAAGACTAGATTATAATTGTTCCATGTATGATGTACCTAAAGAAAGGTTTCCCGCATCCCCTCCTTCAAAAAACGTGCGTTCACATTGCGCAGGTCATCAACCACATCGCCTCTTTCAAAAACAGCTGCTGCTCCCATTCCCGTGCCTGCATTGAAATTGAAGCATTATCACTTATGGACCCGACCCAAGAGTGATAGAAAGAGCGTGTGTGAGCGAAATCATACCTATGCACATTGAAATCACCCCAAAGCGGCAGTCTCTTCCACGCCGCTTCATCTCGTGCAACAGAGTGGCCACACATCGAGCACCTACACCAGAGTGACACCAAACTTTTACTCATCTCATAATCATTTTCAGCTGAAGTAATACACCTTGCACAGAAATTTTAAAAGAGCCACTGCCTTTTGCGAGGCAAGTTTGCGGCCTCAATCCAAAGTAGAACTACATCCGTAATTTGAGTTATGCATACCTGTTGCACCCAAAGGATGGCCGATGGCCATTGCACCACCATTCACGTTGATCTTTTCTGGATCAAGCCCCAGTTTCTTTTGGCAATACACAAACTGGGAACCAAATGCCTGCAAAATTAATAAATAAATATATAAATATGGCAACCATAAGAACTGTAAACACTCCAACATTTGAAGCTACACTAGCTAAAAAGTAATCCTTTTACCTCATTAATCTCAAAAAGATCGATATTATCAAGCTCTAAACCAGCAGATTTAACTGCAGCGGGAATTGCAACTGCTGGACCGACACCCATAACAGCAGGATCCACACCAACAGCAGTAAAAGTCCTGCATATCCAAAGGAAGTTGTTTTGGAAACATAAGTAACTGACAGTGTCTCAAGAAAGCAAGTTTGCTATTTAAAGTACTCATATTTTAGAAACGAGGGACTAGGGTGTGAAACAACTGTATCTAAGGAACTTGCCAGAATAGCCCCCATCAGTGGAGGACAATAGGTGCCTCCTCCTAGTAATATCATACCTGAATACACCAAGGATTGGCAGGCCCTTACGCATCGCAACGCTCCTCTTCATGAGCAGGACAGCTGCAGCACCATCAGTCGTTTGGCTAGAATTTCCTGAAGTTAAGGGACATAGCAATGAAATCCAACTCTTCAACACAAAGGAAAGTAAAGGAACATATGTGTTCTCCCATACCAGCTGTTGTACTCCCATCTTTCTTGAATACGGGCTTCAGTTTTGCCAGACCTGACAACAATTTGTCTGGACGAATCCCATCATCAACAGAGACTATGATAGGTTTCTCGTCACCAGTTTTTGGGTCAACAATCTTCAAACAGGGGGGGAAAATCCAAGCGCCAGACGTTGGTCAGACATGGTAATCAATACGTACATGCAATACAAAAGATCCAGACTCAAAGTAATGAAGACATTCGAGATTAAAATATACACCTTGGTAGCGACAGGGGTGATTGTAGTAATATACTTTAAAAATAAAAATAACTATTCCACATTGGAGAGGAAGGATGGAATGACTGGCAGAATCAAATTAGTTAGAGAAAAATACAGTAAAGCACAGTCAAATTGGTCGGAGAAAATTTTTACAAAAACATAGTCAAATGTTGTTACCTAATGTTTAGGAGAGTTATGTGCAAGTTGACTGTTACATTTTACTGTTAACGTTAACCCTCTCCCATTCCATTTACCTATATATACCCTTCCCAATCTAATCAATTGACATAACACAAAGAACAATAATTCTTTCAGTTCTTATTTCTTCTCCCCCTCACAGAATTTCCCTCTCCTTTGTTCTCCTTGCTGGGTTCTTAATAGATATTTTCCTGGTAGTTTCTGATATCTTAGGGAAACTTTGCAGTAGGCAAAATATTCCTTTAGGACAGTGCCTAGCATGCCTCAGGTTATACTCAGTTCCCAATTTTTCCAACAATCTAAAGGAATATAGTTTTATATTTTATTTTCTTTTAGTTTTCTCTTATATTAAATGTACTTACAATTTTTATTTACCCTTTGACAAAGTTATTGGTGGAAGAGGATCTATGAGGTGCAAAGAGGAATCAAAGTTGCAGATGAGGAAAAGGAGAGAAGGAAATTTAGCCTGGTCAGAGGTTAAATTTGTTTACAAGCCTTAGGTGAATACTAATCCCAAATTAAGCAAAGTTGCACATTGTGGAGAGTTAAATAATTTTATTTTCACTGTGAAATTAAAATAAAAAATAAAAATCTCCTAACTCAAAAATTAATTTTGGTCTTAGGAGATGATATTTGTGTTGTGATCATAAAAATTGGGATTAATGTCTAGTTGGAATAATAAGCGAAAATTAATATGCTTATTAAAGGCTTTTGTGATCAATTTTTACAGAGATATTTTTAGTTTTGTAAATTTATGAATTTGTGATATGATAAATATTTATTGAATAATTTTATGTGAAATTATTCTTATTTAATTTGTCATGGGGTTTATCCATAAAAAGTACTTATGGATATAATTTATATATGAGTTTATCTTCTCTTAGTGAGACTTATTGTGAAAATTTAAGTTATATATTTTTTTTATGTATGAGGTTAAACTTTTAAAAATGTGGGGGTTTTATTCATTAATTTTGAGAAGGAAAAATTATGTGAAAAATATTTTTATCGCATATTTTAAGACAATTTGTGAAAATAAAATTTTGATCGAGTGCTAATTAATGATGGCTCTCTCTTGAATTTGAGAATTTCAAGAAAATAAAATTGTGTGTATGCGATGCATAAATTTAGTATTATGAATTTTTTGAGAATTCATATATGCTTGATTGTGTATAAGATGACAATCTTATTCATTTGAATAATATGACAACTATTATTATATATGATATCGAATTGACTTTCTTGCTTTTAATTCTAATATGTGGTGAAGCAAGTATTTTGGATTAAAATTACAAGGAACGGTGATAGCTTTGTATTATCACAAAATATTTAATTGAGGAATTTCTTATGAAGTTTAGACATTTTAATGTCAAATTGATGTGTATCCCCTTATGATTTAAATCCTAATTAAATATAGAGAAAATCCAATATTCAATATAAGTTTGCGCAAATTTAGTGAGAATTTGTTGCAGTAGTGGGTAGATTAAGCAATTGATATGTACAAAATCGCAGTTGTGATAATGGAGCTACTTTGTGCAGACTTTATAAATTACTTGAGATATACCATAAAATTTTGGTATATATCATAGTGGGCTTCCATTGTACTAACTGAGAGTACAGTGATGTAAAATGAATTTTTTAATTCATTTGGAGTCAAGTTCACTCATGGTGATGTCTATATTTTGAAACGCCCCGATCCGTATTTACCGTACACAGTAAACACGTGCCGGAACTGTGACGACCCAACCACACAAAGCCCAGCATACAGTGTATACAACAGAGTCTCGGGCTCAACAGCCCAAAATAAAAGCAACAATAATATCATAACCGGCCCAATGGCCCAACAATAGCAATATAATGCACAACGGAAGACTTAATAACTCACAAAGACACTGTATGCAACACATGATGCAACTATGGATCCAAGTCCTGTCCAAAGGATAACGCTGCCTGTCTGGAATGCACCAACCCTGTACCACAAATAATCCATCCTACGGGATGAAAGCCCGCAGGTGAGGGGTGAGTCCGAAGTGCTCACCGACGAAGGATAGACAATCAATATGCAACACCAAAATTACTCAAGGTCGAAAACATAACAGCCAAAATACACCAAACCGAAAGGCTCGACCCAAAACCGGTCCAAGACCAAAAAGACTCAAATAAAAATCCAATTTCTCAATTTTATCTTTCCGGGCCCCGTCACGGATAAGCTAGAGGTCAGACCTAGTTATCAACATATTTCGGGTGCCAGACCAAATCAAGAGAACCCAGGGATCGACATGCCAAAAAATACGAACCCAGGTATAGACATCCCAAAAATAATCACGGGATAGACATCCCAAGCATAGACATGCTTATCACAAGTAACCCAGGTCAAGGCCACCATAAAATTGTCTTAAACCATCGAGTCGTACCACTACTTACCACGTGACAATTATATTATCATCATCAAAACCAAATCACAGGGATCAACATCCCTAACCAAAATACCGGGATAGACATCCCAAACCAAACCAAGGATCGGCATCCTTATCACAATTTATTATTTATTCCATTATTCTTATGGCCGAAGACACGATAATAAATATCCAAAAACCAATCAAGATACTGGGATAAACATCCCGACAACAATCAAGACCATGGTATAAACATCCCGAATCAAACCACAGCAAATGCAACATCCAACATTGCAATAATCATCAAACACAATAACCGAGTAATACAGGCACATATTAAAAGAAATCCAACCTCACCTTGGCCGATTACTCAACTCCGGAAACAATGACCGGTCCAAAGCCGGCTCCTCGGGAAACTGCCCGATATCCAAACCTATACAGCAAAACAACATGTTCACATAAATGCACGTAATCGGTATGCTATGATGCCAAAACTGCGAAATAACCCATCCCGGTTCATTTCTTTTATTATCTTCTTTTATCGAAAATATTATACCGTACGTATATCCGAATATAATTTCGGTACAATGCTTTAATTAAAACTCTTTCCAAAATATTTTCATAAAATAATATACTTTTTCCAAAATAATAATTACCATATTTTCCCAGAAAAACAATAACATATTTATAATTTCCAGAAAATATATATACAGTATTTATTTTTTTCTATATACAATAATATTTTCTAACACAATATATATTTACCTTTAATTTTCAAAGTACATATATATATATATATATATATATATTCCACAACCATAATTTCACAGGGAGAATAGTATATATATAAAATTTCCAGGAATTATTTTCATGATATTTATATATTTTTCCAAATAATATTAGTTTTCCAAAACATAACTTAATTATTTATCAAAGTATATACATTTATATTCTCCTCAAAATACAAGAATTAAATTGACCATAATTTTTTCAAAGTAAATATATATTTTTTTTCCAGAATTAAATACCAGAAAATAAATAAATAAATAAATAAATATAATGTTTTTTTAAAATTAAATCGGACTGGGCCATGAATAGTGCCGGCCCAGACCAAGGCAGCAGGCCCGAACACAGGCCCACGCCCAGACCTGGCCCAACACCACACAACCCAACCCAAACAACCCAGCCCAAAATACTGTACAGATCCGTCCAAGAAAACGGGTCGGCCCTCAGAACTCGTCGCTCACCTCGGGTTGCAGCGGCGGTGGCGCGACGACAGACGCGAGGAAGACAAGGCGAGCACAGCAGGGCGTGCGGCGAACGAGGGCGACTCCATAGGCAGCGGAAACTCGGCGCGGCGACGGCAGGAGGCTGAGTAGAGCGGAGGAGAAGCGGATCTGCGGGTCGCACGACGGGTCAACGCTCGCCGGCTGCGCGTCTCGCGCGGAAGGCGACGCGGGCGACGGCTTCGAGGTCGCCATGGCACGGCGAAGGCGATGGTGTGGGCGGTGCGTCGAGAGGCGGCGCGGAACGCTTCAACGTGCACAGTAACCGCTCGGGAGGAAGGTGGTGACACTGTTTTTTTCGGTATTTTCTCTTTTCTTTTTTCTATTTTCCTTATTTTCTTTTCTTTTCTTTCCTTTTCTTTTTCTTTTCTCTATTTTCTGATTGGTTCTTTTTTTTCATTTCCTCTTCTCTGTTTTTTTTTCCAATTTTTTTTCTTTTTCTTCTCTTTTTTTTTTCTTTTTCTTCTCTTCTCTTTTTTTTCTCTCTTTTTTTTTCTCTCTTTTTTTTTCTTTTCCTCTCTTTTTCTTCCTCTCCTCTTCCTTTCTTCCTCTGCTTTCTTTTTATAAACCGTAAAATACTGTGCCACCTGTGATTCCTTCAATAATGCAGCTTGTCTGCATTATGGAGCGAGTCTGATCTGGACCAGAAAATAACTGATACCCCCTTAGTTATTTTCCGGCGTGATTTTTCTGAGGATTCCGGAACCCGAAAAATACCGACTTATGCCCGAAAAATCCACGAAAAAACCCCGAGCACGGGAAAACCCTCGGTTACGAAAAACGACGCCCGATTTACCTTGAATTAATTACCCAAGATTAATTCTACAGTAAATCACGGTAAAAAGACTTTTATAATCCCGGTAAAAATCCAAATTTTTACCCGGGCTGTTACAGTCTACCCACCTTAAAAAGAATTTCGTCCCCGAAATTCCGTGTTATCCGTGGGTCCTACCACGATAAGCGTTTGGCACACTCTGCCAGGTGTCCAAACTCGACGCGAGATACCGCTTATACCCTTAAGCGACTTTTCATCCGCTTATAAAAACTGAACCTCATAACTGAGACACTCACTCTCAGCCATGGACTCTCCAATCCGGTCTCGAACTACCTCAGACTCTGAGAACAACAGCTACATCGGTGGTACCGCTTTCCCAACAAGCTCCGATGAAGAACCTCCGAAGAAACGCTTCAAGACGAACATCATCGGCCTGAAAGAGCACATGGTCGTCTCCAGCAGACGGCGAAAGAAGCGTGCCAACAAGAAAGCTGAAGATCGAAAGGGCAAGGCAACTGCTGAAAGCAGCACATCGCAGCAGACTCTGACGCAGCTGAACGTCTCACTGAAGAAGAACAGCTCGGCGGTGATGCAGATAGAACTGGCATGCGCGGAACTCTTCCCTCACGTAAAAAATATCTAAAAACTTGTAAAAGATCTAGAGAGGCAAGTAACTCCATAGAGTACTTCTTCTCCTGTTGTAAAACTATTATGAAATTAAATAAAATAAGTTTTCTTTTCAAATCAAAACTCTTGTTAAATTATGAAAACTCATGCTAACAGAAAGTTAAAAACATCTCCAAGCAAAACAAAAAATCAACAATAAGAATATTAAATCAAATATAAAGAAATTAAAAAAAAAATTTGTTTAACAAAACCAAACATAGAGAAATTAAAACAAAAACATGTTTTCATGATCGGTGCTCGTATCAGACGTAAACATCCTCAATCTCGAGAAACGTAACACGCGCAACTAACAGTGACGTAGGTTTCCCTCGTGAAAGAGACATCCGTTAACTCGCAAGGTGATGATCACGGGAGCGTCCTGTGTCCCTCGATAGAAATGTTACCCACTTGTTCACAAATTCCGCATGAGCCAAAAACGTCTGTCAAGCCTCGTATCTCTCCACAATGTCCGAACAGGTGTAAGCTTGTCGCACATGCACTCTACTCGAGGTATGGTCCCATCAGTCTAGCCTCAACGGTCACGGATGCATGTGATAAAAGATGTAGAAAATAATGAAAACCATAAAAAGAAACGCCAAGGTAGCCAGGGCGTTAGAAAATCGCGAGATGGAAAAGGGCTGGAAAACACTGGCATTTGTATCCCGAAAAATGTATAAAGTAACGAAGGAATAAATGAAGCAACGGCAAAATTTTCAACAAGAAAAATCTTGAAAATCGAAAACAGTAATCACGCTCCCCATAAGAGTATAAAAAACGGAGCGGTGAGGTGTAAATCATCAAAAGCATCTTGAAGCAAACGAACGCTCAATCAAAGAAACCTCAAACTCAGAAAAAAAACAAATCACCAACACGTCCAAACACAATGCCTGCTCCATCATCCGTCTTTTTCGTCGAAGGTGCCAACGTAGGCAGAAGAAACCGGCTGGTCTACAGCATGATCAACAAGCATCCGGAGCAACTACCAAACGAGCTCGGCAGGATGCCCCGTCTGGTCTTCGTCGATGAACTCTACTCCTCCGGATTCTTCGTCACTCCCATGGAAGAGACGTTCTTCCTAGAGGACCATGGCACCCTGAAAACATCCTTCTACGGCTCGACCAACTTCGTGATGTTTTTCATCTCTGAAAGACTTCAGGAGTTCAACCTAGAGTCCACTGGCCACTTCCTGGAGCAAGGTACCTACTACAAACTCTCGTTGACTGCCCAAAGCATGCCCAGAGTCACTCGGTTGCCCGTAACTTAGCCAAAGGCCCGACTACTGGTGTGGAACTACAGAGTAGTCGCTAGGCGTTCCTAGGAGTTCTCGCATACCCTGAGGGACCTGAAGAACCAATACAAGCCCAACATGGTTCTTCTCAAGGAGACCCAATGGCAACCTGAAGACGATCACGGTCTCATCCCACTCCGGTTCCCTCAAGCAAACCGGTTCGACCTTCCTGGCCAGAACAACACAGGCGGCATGTGGTTCTCGTGGAGCGACAGCATCACGATCAACATCAACAATGACCCCAATAGCTTCAGGGTCAACGTCGTGCCAAGAAGAAGAATGTATTTTTATTTTTTATAAAATATCAATGTAATATTTATGTTTGTAATGTTAATATTAGCAATATTCATATTATTTATATTTTCGCTAATTTATGGCATCATTTACCTCTTATGTGTATGTTTTGCGACAGTTGGCATCCCTTGACTGGATCCATAATTGACTAACTAAATGATATAAAATAACAAACAATTGGAACAAACTATGCAAACAAGAACAACAAACACACAGGGACTGCCCAACAAGACCTAATGCCCGCTCCGCTACCAAAATGAAACGCCCGACCCGTATTTACCGTACACAGTAAACACGTGCCGGAACTGTGATGACCCAACCACACAAAGCCCAGCATACAGTGTATACAACAGAATCTCGGGCTCAACAGCCCAAAATAAAAGCAACAATAATATCATAATCGGCCCAATGGCCCAACAATAGCAATATAATGCACAGCGGAAGACTTAATAACTCACAAAGACACTATATGCGACACATGATGCAACTATGGATCCAAGTCCTGTCCAAGGGATAACGCCGCAGCCTGTCTGGAATGCACCAACCCTGTACCACAAATAATCCATTCTACAGGATGAAAGCCCGCAGGTGAGGGGTGAGTCCGAAGTGCTCACCGACGTAGGATAGACAATCAATATGCAACACCGAAATTACTCAAGGTCGAAAACATAACAGCCAAAATACACCAAACCGAAAGGTTCAACCGTCACGGATAAGCTAGAGGTCAGACCTGGTTATCAACATATTTCGGGTGCCAGACCAAATCAAGAGAACCCAGGGATCGACATCCCAAAAAAATACGAACCCAGGGATAGACATCCCAAAAATAATCACGGGACAGACATCCCAAGCATAGACATGCTTATCACAAGTAACCCAGGTCAAGGCCACCACAAAATAGTCTTAAACCATCGAGTCGTACCACTACTTACCACGTGACAATTATATTATGTGAAGGCCCTCTCCCCGAGGGACCCACCATATTCAGGTATTGTTACATCACATCCCTCAGCCCACACCTCTTGGGTTTAATCCTTTACCATGCTGCAGCACTAGGGATTCGAACTCGGGACGTGATGCTTTTTATCCCCCTCAAGGAGAGCACCTTCACCAACTCATCTGCAGATGAATTGGTGAAGGTGCTCTCCCTGAGGGAGTTGGTGAAGGTGCTCTCCTTGAGGGGGAAATAAAGCATCACGTCCCGAGTTCGAATCCCTAGTGATGCAGCATGGTAAAGGATTAAACCCAAGAGGTGTGGGCTGAGGGATGTGATGTAACAATACCTGAATATGGTGGGTCCCTCGGGGAGAGGGCCTTCACAGAAAAGGCGCCTTTTTTGTGAAGGCCCTCTCCCCGAGGGACCCACCAAACCAAGGTATTGTTACATCACTCCCTCCGCCCGATTAAATCCTTTACCATACTGCAGCACTAGGGATTCGAACTCGGGACGTGATGCTTTTTATCCCCCTCAAGGAGAGCACCTTCACCAACTCATCACTGTAACGCCCCGAATTTTCATAATTTGATTGTTCGGAATTTTTTAAAATTTATTCCAATTTTGCCCTTGTGGAATTTCTGGATTTTTGGTTATGGAAATAAATTATTTTCCTTGGAAATAATGTATTTAGGTTGGCGTTATAAGGGGGTTTGAGTTTCGTCGAAAACGGGGACTCATTTCGAGGTGAAACGGGGTTTGAACGATGATATGGTCGAAACTGCGTCGTTTTGGAGTTAAAAAAAAAAAAGGAAAAAGAAAGTTGCTGGTCAACGGGGCGGGTTGACCGCGCCAAGCTAAACGACACGACGTCGTTTTGGCTTGGTGGGTCAAAAACCCTACCCGGACCCCCTTTCCTCTCCTCTTTCTTTTCTACTCATTCTTTTTCTTTCCTTCCACTTCGTTCCTGCAAGCCGCCGCACCCCTATCTTCTTCATCTTCCTCTCTCTCTTTGTTCTTCCTCTTCTTCTCCCTCTCGTTTTCTTCCTTCTCTCCCTCTCTCCTTCACCTTCCTTCCTCACACTCCACACACGCCGCCACCAACACTTGGTTTTTCTTCGTGGGCCGCCGTCGCCGTTGAACGAACTGCAAGGGCTGAGGCCGGCTGACCAGAGACAAAAGAGAGGATCCCGTGAGGCCTTTCTCTCGCCACCGGCTGCGTCGCCGACAAGGTAAGCCCGGTCTCCTCATCCCTCTCGGTTTCTATTTCGTTTTTTCTCCTTTCTTCGTCGATTTCTTTTTCTTCTTTTCTTCGATGACCTCTTTGGTCGGTGTGCTCTGCTCGTTTGTTTTGGTTTTAATGGAGTTGTTGTGTTGTTGCTCCGGGTTGGCTTCGGGTCTGACTTGGTGGTGTTTGTGGATTTGTGTTTTGGTGGCCGGTATTGGTGGTGCTCGGCGTTGACGTGGCTGCGGGTGTGTGTGTGTTCCGGCAGTGAGGTGCCTTGTGTGCGCGTGTGTTCTGCCGGCAGAGGGTTGAGGTTCGGTTCTGGCAGTAAACTTCCGGGTAAGGGCCATCTTGTTCCTCTTCTTTTGTAATCCGTTTTTTTTTAAGTTCTGTGTGGTTTGGTGTTGAGTGATGTGAATGTGATGTTGTTGTCGGTTGTGGCAGTTTTTGGGTGTTTTCCCGCGAGTTCACCGGAATCCGGCGAAGGCTCGGGAATTTTCCGGTGAGACGGGAAAATTCCGGCGAAGGCTCGGGTCTTGATTTTCGGCATTTTAACGGTGTACCGGATATACAACTTGTATTCATTCATGGCATGTACTATAATTCGGAATTGGGTCATGTACTTAAGTGTGTTTAGTGGAAACCGAGAGTGTGAGTAGTTTGAGGCCGGTAAATACCGACAACGGGTAGAACCTTAGGCCGGGAATCTTTGGACATCGGATTAACTTTGGACTTAAGTAACGGGCTTTGAGCCCAATCATATAATTGGTTAATAAGGACTTAAGGAAGTGGGCTTTAGGCCCGGTAATTATAATTGGGCTTAGATTGGACTTTAGGCCGGGAATTCATAAACGACATAATGAGTGGGCCATAGGCTCGGGAATTACTCTTGGACTTAGTTGGGCTTAAGCCCGGTGAACCTTAGGTCCCGTTACTCGGAGTTTGGTGAAGAGAACATTAAGTCGGGTTTAGACCCGGGAATTACATAGTCGACTATCTTGGGACGGGTTTAACTCAGTTGAGCATATAGTTGCATGCATGCACGTCTTTATTGTTTGTGTTTGTAATTTGTTGTGTGTGTCGGTATTCAGGAACGGGTAATACCTCGGGAGCTGGAGGATCGGTTTTGGGAAAGGCTCCACAGGACAATCGTCGTTGAGGTGACTTTATATGTCTTTTTATGTTTGTATGCATGAGCTCGTTGGATTGGTTTGCTTGAGTTGCATGCTTGTTTGCTAACATGCTGTAATCTGTATTGTGTGCCTAAGTGTATTATTTGCTTATGAGCTGGATGTTGGATTTGTTTTGTAATACAACATGTGTGATTTTGGGTGTTTGTGTGATGTGTTGTGGGTCGGAGACCCGGTGAGCTATTTAAGCTATTTTTATCACCACCCTGTTAAATCACAATCTCTTGGCACATGAACTCATAATTTGTGAGTAAAAATAATGGACAGTAGAAGTTAGGCTACTGTGTGCTGATGACCGGTTGTTTCGAGCGGGAAGTGATACCCCTCGGGTTTGCATGCGGGTTAGCATGTGGTATGCGGATTTGCATATGGGTCTGTGATGACCGGTTTCTACCTCCCTCCTTCTACCTCCCCCTTTCTACCTCCCTCTTTCTCTCTGTCTCTATCTCTCTCTC
>JAKUCV010006189.1:278198-289514 GCA_028386065.3 Turnera subulata
GTTTATGTTTTGATGACGTTTCGGCAGGATGCCGGGTTGTCTTGTGGCTTGCTAAGCCGGATTACTATGTTCTTCTTGGCATCTCGTTTTTTTAGAATTTTGGATATTGTTTTTGGTATTGATTTTCGTGTCCCGGGTATCGAAGGGTATTTTGGTAATTTCCTTTATTTAAGTATCTTATTTGTAAAATTGGGACACGAGTGTTTCATATTATCATCATCAAAACCAAATCACAGGGATCAACATCCCTAACCAAAATACCGGGATAGACATCCCAAACCAAACCAAGGATCGACATCCCAAACCAAACCAAGGATCGACATCCTTATCACAATTTATTATTTATTCCATTATTCTTATGGCCAAAGACACGATAATAAATATCCAAAAACCAATCAAGATATTGGGATAAACATCCCGACAACAATCAAGACCATGGGATAAACATCCCGAATCAAACCACAGCAAATGCAACATCCAACAATGCAATAATCATCAAACACAATAACCGAGTAATACAGGCACATGTTGAAGGAAATCCAACCTCTCCTTGGCCGATTACTCAACTCCGGAAACAATGACCGGTCCAAAGCCGGCTCCTCGGAAAACTGCCCGATATCCAAACCTATATAGCAAAACAACATTTTCACATAAATGCACATAATCGGTATGCTATGATGCCAAAACTGCGAAATAACCCATCCCGGTTCATATCTTTTATTATCTTCTTTTACCGAAAATATTATACCGTACGTATATCCGAATATAATTTCGGTACAATGCTTTAATTAAAACTCTTTCCAAAATATTTTCATAAAACAATATACCTTTTCCAAAATAATAATTACCATATTTTCCCAGAAAAATAATAACGTATTTATAATTTCCAAAAAATATATATATAGTATTTATCTTTTTCTATATATAATAATATTTCCCAACACAGTGTATAATTACCTTTAATTTTCAAACTATATATATATATATATATATATATATATATTCCACAACCATAATTTTCCAGGGAAAATAATATATATATAAAATTTCCAGAAATTATTTTCATGATATTTATATATTTTTCCAAATAATATTAGTTTTCCAAAACATAAATTCATTATTTATCAAAGTATATATATTTATATTTTTCTCAAAATACCAGAATTAAATTGACCATAACTTTCTCAAAGTAAATATATATTTTTTTCCCAGAATTAAATACAAAAGATAAATAAATAAATAAATAAATATATTTTTTAAAAAATTAAATCGGACTGGGCCCTGAATAGTGCCGGCCCAGACCAAGGCAACAGGCCCGAACACAGGCCCACGCCCAGACCTGGCCCAACACCACACAGCCCAACCCAAACAACCCAGCCCAACCCAAACAACCCAGCCCAAAATACTGTACAGACCCGTCCAGAGAAAACGGGTCGGCCCTCAGAACCCGTCGCACGACGGGTCAACGCTCGCCGGCTGCGCGTCTCGCGGCGGAAGGTGGCGGGGGCGACGGCTTCGAGGTCGCCATGGCACGGCGAAGGCGATGGTGTGGGGGGTGCGTCGAGAGGCGGCGCGGAACGCTTCGACGTGCACAGTAACCGCTCGGGAGGAAGGTGGTGACACTGTTCTTTTTTTATGTATTTTCTTCTTTTTTTTCTATTTTTCTTATTTTCTTTTCTTTTATTTTCTTTTCTTTTTCTTTTCTCTATTTTCTGATTGGTTCTTCTTTTTTCATTTCCTCTTCTCTGTTTCTTTCCCCGATTTTTCTTTTTTTTCTTTTTCTTCTCTTTTTTTTCTTTTTCTTCTCTTCTCTTTTTTTTCTCTCTTTTTTTTTTTTCTTTTCCTCTCTTTTTCTTCCTCTCCTCTTCCTTTCTTCCTCTGCTTTCTTTTTATAAACCGTAAAATACTGTGCCACCTGTGATTCCTTCAATAATGCAGCTTGTCTGCATTATGGAGCGAGTCCGGTCCGGACCAGAAAATAACTGATACCCCCCTTAGATATTTTCCGGCGTGATTTTTCTTAGGATTCCGGAACCCGAAAAATACCGACTTAGGCCCGAAAAATCCACAGAAAAATTCCAAGCACGGGAAAACCCTCGGTTACGAAAAACGACGCCCGATTTACCTTGAATTAATTACCCAAGATTAATTCTACAGTAAATCACGGTAAAAAGACTTTTACAGTTTTTACCCGGGCTATTACAATATTTAGGCAGTCAGCTATGTCAGAAAAGTTGTGAATTCTGGTAAAACTCAGACAGAATACAATTTCTGGATTAGCTGACATTGAGGCTAAGTGATTGTAAAATTTCTTGGCAGATATTCCTTTGGGAATAAAACCAACTGTGTCTATGCGTTGTAATTGCGAGGAGGCAATGTTCAACATGATCATAATTAATTATTATAATAAGGATAGACACATATCATCAGTACCTTATGGTATAATAGTGCTATTAAGAGATGGAGTAATTTCCATGTATCATTGGAAGTCAGAAGTGATTTGGTCGATCCTCTGACAAAATCCGGGGAAGAAAATTAAAAAACGAAACATTGAGGGGAATGGGACTTTATTGTGCCTGTTTGAAACGAATTAGTGATGCTAACCCAACCTGCGTGATCGGAGATCCCGTGAAACAGGTTCATATGGGTATTAACAAGTCACTGGTTAGTTCTGCTAGTACTTAAACATTTGTCCCTTCCTGTGGTGTGAGGAAAAGTACTAGACTGCATTTGATCGAGAGGTAGAGTTAAGCTCTTAATGTTCTTCATATCCCTTACGGGTGGTGTATGGCGTGCGGTATACACTTGATGAGATCACCTATGTAAGTGTGGAATGGGACCGTTCCTATGAGGATATGTTTGTAGGTGCACCTCTAGAGCACTTATGAATTTCCAGGCGCGCTCACGGCCGTAATGCGCAAAACCGCGATAACGCCAAGAATTGTGGGGGGTGTAATATGATTGGTAAGAACACTGACTTACCAAAGTGTCTATTAGTTCATAGTAACCGATTGTTACACTGTTAGATACGGTTTGTCAAGACTTATCGGTGTAGACTTGGTTCATAGTCTACGGACACAAAGATCGACGTACTACACTCATTAGTTATAAGAACCCAGCAAACATATTCATTTTTCTTTAGAAATATATAGGGGATTATAGTAATATATTTCAAAAATAAAAATAACTATTCCACATTGGAGAGGAAGGGTAGAATGACTGGCACAGTCAAATTAGTTAGAGAAAAATACTGTAAAGCACAGTCAAATTGGTTGGAGAAAAATGCTAAAAAACATAGTCAAATGTTGTTACCTAGTGTTTAGGACAGTTATGTGCAAGCTGACTGTTACATTTTATTGTTAATGTTAACCCTCTCCCATTCCATTTACGTATATATACCATTCCCAATCTAATCATTGGACAGAACACAATGAACAAGAATTCTTTCAGTTCTTACTTCTTCTCCCCCTCATAGAATTTCCCTCTTCTTTGTTCTCCTTGTTGGGTTCTTAATAGATATTTTCTAAGTAGTTTCTGGTATCCTGCCGTTTATGGTAGAAGACTCTGTTGTATCCTGGGGAAACTTTGCAGTAGGCAAAATATTCCTTTAGGATAGTGTCTAGCACGCCTCAAGTTATGTACTCACTTTCCAGTTTTTCCAACAATGATTTCATCCTTGAATTTGCCAGCAGTGATAGCAGCAGCCGCCACCCTATGAGAATCAACCTGAAAGACATGAACTCAACAAGTAACAATCATTAATACCCAAAAAAAATTACATGATAAAATAATAGATTCTCGACTTACTGCAGCCTGATCCTGCTCCTTCCTTGTCACACTGAAACATTGGGCAACATTTTCTGAAGTAATGCCCATTGGAAGAAGGCAATCTGCGGCTTTTGGGAAAATCTAGACCTGTTATAATTAGCAGGAAATTAGAGAGATGTTTTAGATTTCATCAATCTCGCCTCAAATCAAAAGCATCGACTTAGGCCAAGAAAAGATGCAGTGGATACCTTTGGGTTCACGTCTGTCTCCGTTGATATTGAATCAGTTGTCATGGTTTCCACTCCAGCTCCAATGCCTACAAGGATTCAGGAGGTGAGTTACATTTGACAGTCGTCAGGGGGGTCCCCAACCCAGAGAAGGGAAGACATCCACTCACTAATGTCATAAAACCCGGCTTTGATAGCTGCAGCCACATCAGCAACTGCCTGATGCGCAGATGAGCATTGCCTGTTTACAGTCCTGAGGGCACGGTTTCTGGGGCAGAATAAAATAAAATCATATAAGCCAAAAAAAAAAACCAACAATAAGTTGCCAAAATTTTCTAATAAGAGATGGTACCCAATGTGGCCGACCAAGTCGCATCCAGATTAGTCGGGGCAAAGTTCCGGATACCGGATAGAAAACAAAAAAACAGTGATGAAAGCAAAGGAGCACACCAGGGAAACCGACATAGAATGCCGACATTCTCAAGTTACAAGCCCTGTCATCTCCCTTTGCCAATACTGTGCCCACAACAATTTCCCCAACTTCAGTGGGGTCAACAACCCCATTTGTTTTCTCTATCACAGCCTACCAGGAAGGATCCAGATATACAAGTCAATTACGTGGTGAGGCCAGTTGAAGTTACACTTAAACTGGAGAGCTAGACTAAGTAAGGCCACTCTGCTCCAATTTTCATTAGAGAAATATGTCAAATAGTTGTACTAATTCTCAGTATCTCCAAAAAAATCTACAAGGACTAAACTGAATTATTCCAAGCCAGATAAGAAATGAAGAAGAAAAAAACCTTCAAAACCGGGACAATTAAATCATCGGCACGAGTATCCTTGAGCATCCCGCGCTTGGCTTTGCAAAATGAAGTCCCGTATGCACTGAATTTTTTTTATTATTATTTTTTAAACAGAAGACCAGGAAAACAAACAACACAAAAGAATCAAAACACAATTCATAGCTCAATCCTGCAACGTATACACAAAATTATTTATAAAAAAAAAACAAAAAAAAAACCAATCCAACACTTATGCGACAATCACAACATCGTCGTCGAACACAGAGCCCCTCTCGTACACAGCGCTATCCCCAGCCAAACAAGCAGATGCCTAAATGACGAAAATCAAAAAAATAATTTTAAAAAAACAACGAAAATAAGATAACTTAACAAAAAAATCATCATGGCAGCTTGTAGAAAGTTAGTTACAGGATTATACGAGTCCGTTTCGTCATTTCAAAGTTAGAATCGAGGAGAAGAACGAATTAACGACTCCAACAACAACAACAACAACAACAACTACAAAGAAGAATTACACAAATTATGTAACATATTTCTCCTCTCTTTCATGCGATTCCAACCAACACAAACAAAAAAAAACATTTCCCGGTATGTTCCGTCACCGAAGGAGAGAGGGAAAACTCACAGAGATCGACGACGACTCGTAGTTGTGAGGAGGAGGAGAAGAAGAAAAAGAAGAGGAAGGGCGGAGGTGATCGAGAAGAACACGCTGCCTGTTGATTGCTTTTTCCATGGTTTGATTTCGTTTTCTGGAACAGGAAGGAATGGAAATGGATCGGGGAGGAAGAAACAATATGAGGAGAGTGCAACTCTGTCACTGAATGAGAGAAGCAGGTAGGGGAAAAGCACCGGGTTTTTTAAATCGACTGAGGAGGGAGGGAGATAACGGTGGGGTTTGTCTTTTTCTTCCAAAAAAATAATATATTATTGTTTTCTTAATTTTCTAATTGGTTGTGAGCTGTCAATTCTTAACCCAAACGATAAACGAGGCATGTGACAATAAAGGATATTTGTAATTCATAATTGTGTAGCATCTTTTTATAATTGATAATTGTGTAGCATATTTGATGATAAAGTTTGATATACTATTATTATATTGCTGAGAAACCATATATCATATTGTTGTCTAGAGAAATCATCAATATACACCAACTCTAAAAGGCAAATTGACCCAATTACCCCTTATTAATTATTATTGACTCAATTACTCTTCATTAATTGATTAATTATTTTTACTCATTCTTTTGGGACAACTTGTCACACTGAATGACATATAGTTTCTTATTATAATTAAGAATGTATAAAAAAAATATTCTTACTAGGTAATAATAATAATAATAATAATAATACTTTATTAATTTATTTTATTTTATTTTTACTTTGTTGAAACAACATATTGCGCAAGCACCAACTCTAGAAAAGCCAGCAAATTGACCCAGTTATCCCTTATTAATTATTACTGACTTAATTAGCCTTTATTAATTGATTAATTTTTTTTACTCATTCTTATGGGACAGCATGTCACACAATAATAAATGACATGTAGTTTCTTATTATAATTAAGAATGTATAAAAGAATATCCCAACTAGGTAATAATAATAATAATAATAATAATAATAATAATAATAATAATAATAATAATAATAATAATAATAATAATATATTATACGGTAAAAAGACATAAGTTGTCCTTTCACTTAAATGAAATCTCCTTATTTAAAAAATTTCAACCATCATATCCCCCAACCTGTTTAAAACCAAATAAGTTTGTCCTTTTTACCCCTAATATAGCAAGTAAATGAATAAGGAGGTGACACGTGTTTTATAAGCCTGCTAGCTTGGAATTCTCAGATTTTTTTATTTTTTAATTTTCATTTTCCAAATCTTTTATTTTCAAGACCAACTATAATAAACAAAAAAAAAAGAAAAGCCTAACAATTAAAGCGTTTCTTTACAGCTACCCCCTATTATTCTTCCTTCTCTTTTTTCTTTTCTAAACTCAACCAAACAAGAAGAACACGCTGCCGCCACCACCTTCCTCAACCACTCCACTCATCACCACCACCACCACCACCACCAATTCACCCAAAACCCAGCTCCATTCTCTCTACTCTTCCACCCCATACCGGATCAGGTACCACCCCCAAGAGAGTGAAAAACTTGAAATCCTGTGCATCCAAAAAATCAACCACAACAACCACAACACCAGAAGCAATCATTAATTAAGGAAACCAGAAGAAGAGAAAGAGATCCTTCCAAGACATCGCAGTTCTCGACCTCCTTGCGGACAACGTCGAAGACAAAGTCGATGAGCTGTTGTTGCTGTGACGAACTGGCTGATGAAGTTATCGAGGCAGAAGATCTGGCCGCACGGTCTAGATCTGACGGAATTCATGGCATGGGATGGCATGGATAAAGCGAACGCGCTCGGAGTTCACTGTCACGGCCTCCTAGAACTTGGCGCCGATTTGGTTCTTTCATTGGCTACCATGGATGTACAAGATCTCCCTCTATAATTTATCTCTTATAATTAATGTTAATTGCTTTGAGGTGTAGAATTGGAGTTTGGATTTGAAATTAGAGTTGGATTTGAAATTGGAGTTGGATTTTGATAGTAACGGTGGATGAGGATGGTGGTGGTGTTGTTGTGGGTATGGAAGAATGGAAAAAAAGAAGAAATAGAAGTTTATTTTTGTTTATTTTTATTAATGGTGGACATAAAGTTAAAGAGGAAAAAGTTTTCTGTCAGAATTTCTTTTTGTTCTTCAATTCTTGACGATGTCTTCTCATTCTCATGTATCAATCTGTCGCAAATCAATAATAATAATAAAAAACTTCTAAAGACAAAAAGAGGAAAAGTGGGAAAATACAATAATTTTATTTTGAAATTTTAAATAAAAAATACAGTCACTTATTATATTATATTATATTATATTATATTATATTTTTTGAATTAAAAATTTTAGAAAATAGAAAATAACAAAACAGCAAAATAATAAAAAAATTAATTAGCTAGCGTGCACACATGTCATCTCTTTATTGCTTTAAAAAATCTTAAAAATTCCAAGCTAGCTGGCCCACAAAGTACATGTCACCTCCTGCTATATCAGGTCAAATGGACAAACTTATTTGGTTTTGAACAGGTTGGGGGATATAATGATTGAAATTTTTTAAAAAAGGACACGATGTTTGATTTCATTTAAGTGAAGGGACAATCTATGTCTTTTTACCTAAATTATACTTTATTAATTTATTTTATTTTATTTTTACTTTGTTGAAACAACATATCGAACAACAACGAATGACATGTAGTTTTATAATTAAGCGTATAGAAACAAATATTCCTACAAAGTAGTAATAATAATAATAATAATAATAATAATAATAATAATAATAATAATAATAATAAGTTAACATTATTCTTATTTAATTGAGACAATCTGTCATACAACAAAAAAATAAGAAACTATATGAAAACATAAAAAAAAAATAAAAAAGGTAGAATAGTCAATGAAAACTACCAGAAAAACAAAAACTACAAAAAATAATAATAATGAAAAATAATTATAAAATTTAGAATATCAAAGGATTAATAAATATTATTTTTTTGGTGCATATTAACAAATATTATTAACAATAATTGATTTATAACAGTCGAAGAGTCAAGGAAAACGATGAAGAATAAACGAAGAACAATAGTTACTGGTAAACAATAGAACTATGGGGAAGAATAGTCGAAGAGTCAACGATAACTATAACCATGAATAACATCTACGAAATAGAATAATCATGGGTAAGAAGAATAACAAGAATTCATACTCTACTCTTGCGGCCATTGACAAGGGGAAGCTCGCCCAATTTTGGTGTCGCTAGTTACGCCTCCTCCTCTCTGTTCCCTTTTTGCAGCTCCTCTTGCCAATGGTGGTGAGTGATAGCATGATGTAAGCACTGCGCCTCGGCTAGGTTGCAGGGGAATGCCCCATAGCCTTGGCTTAATTGCGATGACCTGCAATTTGTGATTATTCTTTCCAAATGCATCTGAAGTTGTTTGATTCGAGTGAATGGAATCGATTTGATGATTTCGGGAGCTTCCCAAAGAATTACCATTCCAAACATATTCCTCGATGCAACTCGAGGAGTCACAACGATCTCACTTAAAATCCAACGACCTCGACAGAATATCTTACACGGTATTCGCATTGGACCAAGTTTGTTCATTTTGCTCCTTACTGGAGAATAGGCTTGACTTGTCAACTGTATTACTTCTTTACGGGACATGAGAGGCTAGCTCTCGCTCAACTTTCTTTTCCTTGTTCAGAACATCAAGCCTTTCCTCAGGAAGTAATCATCACAAATCCAGAGAAACTTATAAGAATATACGGCAAACTGCTATTCTTGGTGTTCTCTTAATTTTCCATAGAGAAGGAGCCGTTACTCAAGCTTATTAGGAAAAACTTGAGAAAAACCCGAAAATGACCCCAGATAAAGCATTAGTCTCGAAACCAGGAGGAGGGTCTGGGGATTCGTTTATTGTTAGCCACCGTCTTCCCTAGGACGACGCCGACAATATTGGATGCCAAGGTCAATATGTGCAATTCATAGCCAGATTAATGCAAGTACTGTTATGCAAGTACTGTTAGCAAGTAAAGCGCCGGGAGTAGCCCACAAATCGGGGATAAACACAAGCGAGGCCCAAGTGAGATCCACACTCGTAGGCTTGGACACCACAAAGTAACCCAAAACCTTAAGGCATTGGGTACATGGGTCCACTCCATTTATATTTTACTCACTTAGTCACCTTTTATCCGATGTGGGACAATTACTCATACTTAAACACCCAACAACCTCCCCCTCAAGTGTGAGTTTCGTCCACATCGGGCTAAGGCATACTCCCCCTACAACGCAAGCATCTTCTACGGTATCCTCAAGAGCCCGCTCCACAACACCAAGCCGTGTTCAAAAGAGCAAGCGCCTGCCAATCTCTTAGGTTTTCAAGAGTCACGCCTTAAAACTCCACACCTGGGCCTGAAACTGGAGTTTCGAGCTCACTCCATGTGGGGGCAGCAAACACGGGGCAAACCATGGCGTGTATCAGTATAGATCACGCCGAACCTTCGGCTCCGCTACCACTTGTTGGCAAGTAAAGCGCCAGGAGTAACCCGCAAATCGGGGAGAAAAACAAGCGAGGCCCAAGTGAGATCCATACTCGTGGGCTTGGACACCACAAAGTAACCCAAAAACGTTACGACATTGGGTACATGGGTCCATTCCACTTATATTTTACTCACTTGGTCTCTTTCTTTCCGATGTGGGACAGTTACTCATACTTGAACACCCAAAAATCTCCCCCTCAAGTGTGAGTTTCTTCCACATCGGGCTTAGGCATTCTCCCCTTACAACGGAAGCTTCTTCTACGACATCCTCAAGAGCCCGCTCCACAACACCAAGCCTGTGTTCAAAGGAGCACGCGCCTGCTAATCTATTAGGTTTTCAAGAGTCGCGCCTTACAACTCCACACCTGGGCTTGAAGCTGGAGTCTCGAGCTCGCTCCACGTGGGGGTAGCAACCACGGGGCAAACCATGTTGAAAATCATGTTCTGCCACGTCAGGTGTCTCAGTCGAAGGAACTAGCTCAAGATCAACCAAACTCTCTTGGTTTTCAGAAACTAAATTTTCTGCTTTTCCAATATCTTCAATGCTCTGGTCTTCAAAAAATACCACATCGCGGCTTCTAACTAGCTTCTTTTCAACCGGATCATACAACCGGTAGCCAAATTCATCCTGACCATATCCAATGAAGATACACTGTCTAGTCTTGACATCCTTTTTCCACCTTTCATCCTTAGGAACATGCACAAAAGCTTTGCATCTAAAAGCTTTCAAATGATCATAAGAAATATCCTTACCTAACCATACTCTGTCAGGTACGTCACCAACCAATGCCACAGCAGGAGATAAATTGACAACATATGTCACTGTGTTGAGTGCTTCAGCCTAAAAAGATCTTGGCAATTTTGCCTCTGCAAGCAAACATCTGACTCTCTCAATTAATGTCCTGTTCATCCATTTAGCTAGACCATTTAACTGAGGAGTCTTTGGAGGAGTTTTCTGATGTCTAATACCTTGCTCTCTACAATAACTATCAAATGGACTGCAGTACTCACCACCTGTAACGCCCCGATTTTTCGTTAATTAATTTTTATGGAATTTTCAAATTTTTGGAATTTAAATTCCAACTTTACCCTTGAAGAATTTCCGGAATTTTTGGTCAAGAAAATTAATGTTATTAATTTATTTTTACACGGAAATATTTTATATATGTTGGATTTAATCCTACTTTCGGATTCTACGGAATTAAATTTGTGTTTTAGGGTGCAACACATGGTGTAGTGTAGTTTTGCCAAAAACTACGTAGTTTCGGGAGAGGCCAAACATAAAACTCAAGCTTGGCCTGCGTTTTGACCAAGGGAAGAGGGTTGACTGCGCCTACGACCAAAACGACGTCGTTTTGGTCCCG
>JAKUCV010006189.1:294893-324362 GCA_028386065.3 Turnera subulata
CGCCGCCGTAGCCTGCACATCGAGGGTAAGCTCTGGTTTTTACTTCTTCCTTCCTCCTTTCTTACTTTCGGTTTGGTTTTAATTGGGTTTGTGTTGTTGGTTGGGGACGATTCCTGTGCGGTGGTTGAGGCGGTGGTGGACTCGTGTGTTGTTGGGTTCGTTGTTGTGAGCAGGGGAGGTGTTTGGCCGGGCTTTGAGCGGGTGTGAGTCGTGGCTGTTGATGGTGGATGCGACGGCAGGGGTGGTTTAGAGGTTGTTGGTCATGTGTGCGGGTTGCTGGCTGGACGTTGGTGGACAGCTGATGTGTGTGTGTGGTGGTCGAGTTCCTGGTGGTGACCGGGCTATTGGTTGCGTTTCGTTCCCGAGTAAGGATTCAATCCCCCGGTAAGGATCTAACTATTCAACTTGTTTCCCTTGTTCGTATTGATCCTTGGTGTTAGTTGTTTGTGGAGTTGAAAGCCGGTTGTGTGGTGTGCGTTTTAGGCAGTTTCTGTGGTTTGTCGGCTTCTCGGGTGGCTGTTCCGGTGTGGGTGACCGGAATCCGGCGAGACGTGTACTGTTCCGGCGAGCTTGGCCGGAATCCGACGGGTCGAGGCACTGTTCCGGCGAGATGATGAATTTTCCGGCAATACGTGGTAATTCTCGGGCTTTGATGCGAACTTCGGTTTTTGTACTATCTTGTTGTGTAAATGCATTTAATATGTGCAAATTTGTAATAATTGAACTTTAGTGGAATTCGGGAGTTGCGAGTTGAGAGCGCGTGGCCGGAATATAATTCCGACGCATCTTGAATCGTTAGGCCGAAAAGGTTGGGCTCGGGAGTTTAATTTGTCACGACTATGTTAACGGGCCGAGTCTAGGCCCAATAAATGTTAAGAGGAGTGTGTATGGGCTTTAGGCCCAATAACTAATGAAGTGGGCTTTAGGCCCAATGGCTTGTAATTGAGATGGGCTTTAGGCCCAACAAAATGTAATTAATTTAAATGGGTTTTAGGCCCAATGGTTTGGGGAATGTGCTTTAGGCCCAATAAATGGACGTTATTTTAAGATGGGCTTTAGGCCCAAAGGGTTCTTATGATGTGGGCCTTAGGCCCAGGTATAAATTGGATTTGAATTTTGGGTTTAGACCTGGGTTGCTTAGTAACGGGCCTAGTGCACGATTAAAACTTAAGACGATATCATTGGCATGTATTTAATTTGATTTCCGTGAATAGATATCTTATATGATATATATGTTCATAGGAGGTTATGGACACGAGGTTGTTGAGGCGGAACGAGGCTTCGGCTTTCGAGACAATCTTAATATGGCCAAGGTGAGGACTTATAAACCTTTGTATGCATTACTGCCTACAATGCTCGGTTAATTGTCTTGATATATATACAGTGGTATTAATTGTTGGTCTCGAATGTTGTATGCGTGTTTGTTTGATGTGCTGATGTGGCTATCTGCGAGTGTACTGTGTTGGTGATATCTCTGATGTTGTATGCATGATTTGTGAACTGTGTACCAGTGTGATATATTATGCCTGTCGTGCATGAGTTGTGTTGTGTGTTAAATAACGTGATATATGGTTTTATGGTTTGTGTGGTGGATTGTGGGCTGGAGGCCCGGACTTGAGTTTAAGTTGTTAAATCCACACAACCCTGATTGAAATAACGTATGGTACAACTCTTAAAGAATAAATGAGAATAACGAATTATAACATAGTCTACTGTGGGGCTGTTGACCGGTTGGTTCGAGCGGGAAGTAATACCCCTCGGGATGGCATGCGGGTTTGCATGTGGGCCTGTGATGGCCGGTTCTACCTCCCTCCTTCTATCTCCCCCTTTCTACCTCCCTCTTTCTCTCTCTCTCTCTCTCTCTGGATATGTTTGGGCTTCGTGCCTGGTTTATTGGGCTTCGTGCCTGGTTTATTTGGGCTTCGTGCCTGGTTGTCTCATGAGACGGGACCGAGCTCGACGCACACAGTAGAGGGCCCTAATAAAGTATTAAACCTAATAACAAAGACAATATGATAAGTAATGATAAGTGATAGTTGAAGTCTGGTGATGACTTGTGTTGTGTATTGTGAATCGTTTGTGCATTGTGTTTGCTAATTCCTAATGCCGGTGTATTTGTAGTTGATTTGTTTTGTATATTATTAGTTTATTTGTCTGCGGTGAGACAGTGGTTGGTCTCACCCCCTCACAGTTTTACACAGGTTAGCTGATCGATGATCAGAAGAGCATATCAGCAGGTGGCGGTGCTTTCCTCTCTTCGGGTCGGATCCATAGAGTTTCACTGTATACATGTTATATTATGTTTAGTCTTCCGCTGCATACTCGTTGTGTAATTTATTTGCATAATTGGTCATTGATTATGTTGTTGATATTGTATCCCGGGAAGAAGGGCATTTTGGTCCTTCTACATGTTATGATTAATTTGATTGGCTATTTTGGGATACGGGTGTCCCGGGAATGATAAGGACAACTTGGTCAATCCATAATTAATTTATAACTTATATTAATAAATTGGGACACGGGCGTTTCACCACCATTGTCAGTACGAATGCATTTGATCTTCTTGCTTGTTTGTCTTTCAACCAAGGCCTGAAATTGTCTAAATTTATCAAATACCTGATCTTTGGTCTTCAAAGTATAAACCCAGAGCTTCCTTGAATGGTCATCAATAAAAGTCACAAAATAAAGTGCACCACCATGTGACTTGACCTTCAAAGGACCACACACATCAGAATGTATCAACTCTAGCAAGTCTGGCTTTCTGGAAGGAGGATGACTTTTGAAAGAAACTCTTTTCTGCTTCCCTGCGAAGCAATGAACACACTTGTTTAATCTCACTGCTTTTACTCCCCAAAGAAAATTCTTCTTGGCCAAACAATTTATCCCCTTTTTACCCATATGACTGAGTCTCTTATGCCATAACTCTGAAGTGCTATCACTTTCAATCAAGTTCACAGAACCATGAGCAATAGAACCTTGTATTAGGTATAAATTAGAAGAATTTTTACCTCTGGCCACAACTAAAGAACCTTTGGTGAGCTTCACTGTCCATGACCAAAGAAATTACAGTAGCCATCATCATCAAGTTTTCCTGCAGAAATCAAATTCAAACAAACATCAGGTGCATGTTTGACATTATTAAGAACAAACCTTGCACCATTACTGGACTGCAAATAAACTATTCCAATACCAACCACTATTGTTTGATTGCCATTACCCATCTTCAATACACCAAAATCACCAGGTGTATAAGATGCAATGAACTCCTTCCTTGGAGTGACATGAAATGCAGCACCAGAAACCACCACCCAGCTAGTCTCATTACATGCAATATTGATGATATTCTCATCAAGGGTGATGAGAAGATCAGAAGCTACAGTAGCAAAATTTCCATTCCCATTGTCTTTATCTTCCTTCCCTTTCTTCTTCATCTCCTTTTTCAGCTTGTAAAAATATTTCTGGGTGTGTTCTACGCGACCACAAAAATCGTATTCAAAGGTCTTGTTCTTATTTCATGATTTGCTTCTGCTTTTGCTTGAACCTCAGTGACCACCTTCAAACTTTTCTTTGTCCCTCTCTTGAACAATAAGAATGTCAGATTGTGATGATGAAGATGAACCCTGAGATCTTCTTCTCGACTCTTCATTCAAAACACCACTTTTAACATACTCCATTGTCACAACACCACTAGGAGCAGAATTGGCAAAAGAAATACGAAGAGTCTCCCAAGAATCTGGCAAAGTGTTCAACAACCAAAGTCCCTGTATCTCTTCGTCAAACTTAACTCCCATTCCAGTTAACTGATCAAGGATACCTTGAAAATCATTCACATGATCTAAGATAGAGCCACCTTCCTTGTATCTCAAATTCATCAACTGCTTCAACAAGAATAACTTGTTGTTGCCTGTCTTTGAAGCATACAATGTCTCCAGCTTATCCCGCAAACTTCTGGCATGTGCCTCATCAAGAATGTGATTCAAAACATTATCTTCTACCCATTGCCGAATATAACTGCAAACCTGTTGGTGCTGAAACTCCCAATCCTCGTCACACATAGAATCATGTTTCTTGGAACCAAACACTGGCAGATGCATCTTTTTCACAAACAAAAAGATCTCTCTTCTTACCTTTCCACTTGTGGTAATTAGCTCCATTCAAACATACCATCTTGCTGACATTAGCCTCCATATTCAGTTCAGTTATACAACTAACAACCAAAGCTCCGCCACCAGATGTTGGAAAGTAAAGCCGGATAACAATATACGCAACGAAATAGATATCAAATTATCCAACAAAAACTTCCCTATCAACTGATTACCAAGGAAGCAAGCAAAATAATGTCAACAAGCAAACCAATAAACAACCACAAGAGATACCAAATTTTTACATGGAAAACCCCTTCAAATCGAAGAGTAAAAACCACGGGACCCAAGGTCCATCAAATCAACTCCACTATATCAAAAGTATCTTACAAAACCTCCGTCCAAAAGGTACTAACAGCACCACTAAATAAGAGAGTGTAGATAACAACACTACAATAAAGAACAAGAAGAGTTACACAGAAATTCACCAAAAGCAGCAACTGAATTTCGACCTCCCATAGTAACAACTACACAACTCCAAATTCGATCGCCACCGTTCAGAATGTAGATGAACGTGTCTGGAACCTCTTGACAAACTTTCCGTTGGATCCAACGGTTAACCAAACGGGAACATGGCTTTGAACAAAACGAGCAGAATAGAAAAAAGTTGCTGCAAAACCTGAACTTTCTCTGATAACGAAAAAACTTCTTATCTATAGTATTTTCTGAAAACCCAAACTTATTTTCAGACTGCTGGTGGCTTTCGGTGTGCAAGGGGTCACGAGCCAATTGGTCGAAAAACAAGCACGAGGTGGCACGTGCTTATGTAAGTGGCACCCACTTGGTGTAAGTGGTGGCTAAGGTTGTGCATTTGCATGGCACACGCTTGTGCAAGTGGCACCAAGTTGGCAAGTGGTGGCAGATACGGCAACAATCCTAGAACTAAGCTAGAATCACCTCCGAATCAATGTTTGTCCCTGACCCCAAATTCAATCAACCGGGATAGAACTCTTCACCCCCAAAACAACAAAGAATTGGTAACAAAGAGTATGAAAGAATTGAAATAATGCCACAAGTAAAAACTTACTTGATAAGTTGATTCAACCCTTGAAGTAAAAACTAGAAGAACCATTCTCTTCCAAAGATAAGCATTCAGCTTTCTTATAAACACTCAAATCATCATGTATATTCTGATTTCAAAGCTTACACAAGGTTGGCTTTTATAGAAGCCAAAAAGCAAATGATTGAATTTAAAACACAAAGCAAAAAATATAATGATTCTTCTTTCTTTTTCTTTTTTTTTCTTTAATACAAACCAACAAAGCAAATGATGAAGAGCACCTAATCTGGATAGTGGGCATCTACAGCTCAAAAGTGGAATTTCCAGCCAAAAGTGAACAGTAATTTCCGGCGTGAACAGTAATTTTCGGGATGAACAGTAACCAAACAGTAAAACGACTACTTTTGACTTGAATCTTCCAAAATGCTCACACACTTAGAGTTCTCTTTAGACTCCTCTCCATACTTGATCTTTGTGTCCTCTTGAAGTTCTTGTGAAATTACTGCTTGTACGAAAAATTGAAGTTGCGCTTTGAACTTGTTTGTGCGTGACCTAGTAATTAGCCCCAATGGCATGCTCAAGTCATCTCTTGTATTTCCATGTTGAATTGCATCATTCCCTCCATCCTCGAAAGGATTCGTCCTCGAATCATGACCTTTATTATCAAAGGGAGATAAGTCAGAAACATTAAATGTAGCACTAACACCAAACTCACCAGGCAAATCTACTTTGTAGGCATTGTCATTGATGCGTTCTAGCACTTGAAACGGACCATCGCCTCTTGGATCCAATTTTGACTTTCTTTCCTTAGGAAACCTTTCCTTGCGAAAATGCACCCAAACCCAATCTCCAGGCTCAAATCGCATAACTCTGTGTCCTTGATTGGCTCTTTGAGCATACTTTTTGTTCCTTTCTTCAATATGTTTTCTAGCTTTCTCATGTATTGTCTTAACCAATTTGGCTCTTTGATGTCCATCTGCATTTATAATCTCATTCAAAGGTAAAGGCAATAAATCCAGTGGGGTTAATGGGTTAAAACCATACATAATTTCAAATAGAGGATAACCTATAGAAGAATGTATGCTTCTATTGTATGCAAACTCAATTAATGGCAAACAATATTCCCAAGTTTTCAGATTTTTACCTACAACGGCACGCAATAAAGAACCTAAAGTTCTATTAACCACTTTAGTTTGGCCATCAGTTTGAGGATGACAGGTAGTAGAAAATAACAACTTAGTCCCCAATTTACTCCACAAAACACGCCAAAAGTGACTCAAGAACTTAGAATCTCTGTCTGAAACAATTGTCCTAGGAATGCCATGCAAACGAACTACATCCCTAAAGAACAAATCAGCAACCTGCGTAGCATCATTTGTTTTATGACGTGCGAGAAAATGAGCCATTTTACTAAATCTGTCTACTACAACAAAGATGCTATCACGTCCTCTCCTAATCCTAGGTAATCCTATCACAAAATCCATAGAAATGTCAACCCAAGGACTATTAGGAACAGGTAAAGGAGTGTACAACCCATGAGGTTACACCTTGGACTTGGCTTGCTGACAAGAAATACAATTAGCACAAATTTTCTCAACATCGTTTTTCATATTTGGCCAATAAAAATATTCTTGCAGAATGTCTAATGTCTTAGCAATGCCAAAATGTCCCATCAAACCTCCATCATGAGACTCCCTAACAAGCAGTTCACACATAGAACAAACAGGAACACAAAGCCTATTATCTCGAAATAAATATCCATCATTTCTATAAAATTTTTGAAAAGCAACTTGTTCACATGCATCATATACATTAGCAAAGTCCGAATCAGATTTATACAAATCCTTAATATACTCAAATCCAATCTTCTTAGAACTAAGAGATGAAATTAAAGCATATCTTCTTGACAAAGCATCTGCAATAAGATTATCCTTACCTTGCTTGTATTGAACAACATATGGAAAAGTCTCAATAAATTCCAGCCACATAGCATGTCTTTTATTCAACTTACCTTGGCCTTTTAAATACTTCAAACTCTCATGATCAGTATGCATCACGAATTCTTTCGGCCACAAGTAATGCTGCCAAGTTTGTAGAGGTCGCACCAATGCATACAACTCCTTGTCATAAGTAGAATAATTTAATTGAGCGCCTTTCAACTTTTCACTGAAATAAGCAATTGGAAGTTTTTTCTGCAACAAAACAGCACCAGTACCTATCCCAGAAGCATCACACTCAATTTCAAAAGTTGAATTAAAATCAGGTAATCCCAAAACAGGAGCAGTACAAAGTTTTTCTTTCAAAGTATTAAATGCAAGTTCTTGCGTCTCACCCCACTTAAAATCAACTTCCTTCTTAACGATCTCATTCAAAAGAGCTGCAACGGAACTAAAATCTTTCACAAACCCCCTATAGAAACTAGCAAGTCCATGAAAAGATCTTACCTCGGTAATGCTGGTAGGTTTTGGCCACTCCCTTATAGCCTTAACCTTCTCTTGGTCAACTTCAATTCTATTATAACTCACAACATAACTAAGAAAGATAACACGATCCATGCAAAATGTACACTTTTTAAGCTTAGCATACAACTTTTCTGCCCTAAGTGCATCTAAAACAAGCCTAAGATGTTCAATATGCTCATCAATGCCTTTACGTTCAGAATGTCATCAAAATACACAACCACAAATTTACCAATAAATGATCTCAAAACATGATTCATTAAACGCATAAATGCACTAGGGGCGTTAGTTAGCCCAAACGGCATCACTAACCATTCATATAAACCAGGTTTTGTTTTAAAAGCAGTCTTCCACTCATCACCAATCTTCATACAAATCTGATGGTAACCACTCATTAGATCAATTTTAGTAAACACACAAGCACCATGCAATTCATCTAGTATATCATCTAATCTAGGAATAGGATGGCGATACTTTACCGTGATTTTGTTAACGGCACGACAATCAACACACATACGCCAAGTCCCATCCTTCTTGGGCACTAGAATGACTGGTACAGCACAAGGACTTAAACTCTCCCAAATGTGTCTTTTTTTAGCAAATCGTCCACTTGTTTTTGGAGTTCTTTTGTTTCTTCTAGGTTAGCTCTATAAGCTGGCCGATTGGGAATTTGTGCCCCGGGGAAGAAATCAATCTGATGCTCAATTCCTCGAATGGGCGGTAACTCCTTAGGCAATTCCTCTGGAAAGACATCTCCATATTCCTGTAAAAGAGAAACAACGCCACTAGGCAATTTTGGATTAAGGTCAGATTCAGTAAAATAAGCTCCCTTGTACAAAATTACGAACAAGCATCTCTTATCCTCACATGCAATCCTTACATCTCTCATTTTTGCATAGAAATTTTGTCTCTTTTGCACTCTCTCTCGTTTGAGCCTTTTACCATAATTTCTTTTGAGGCTTCTTTTCTCTCTTTTCTTCTCTCAATTCCATTCTCAACACTCTTTTCTTTTAATTTTGGCTCTCCTTTTGTAAGGCTCTCAGCCTTCTTCTCTTTCTCATAATTTTGAGACCTTTCAGCTTTTTTTTGTTGTATTGCCTCCACACTTCTCTTTAGTTGCATTTGGTCTTCATAGACTTCTTTTGGAGACAATGGAGCAAGTATAACTTTCTTACTCCCAATAGAAAATGAGTAACTATTCTTGAATCCATCATGAACCACTTTCCTATCATATTGCCAAGGTCTACCAAGCAATAGATGGCTTGCGTGCATAGGCACAACATCACAAAGCACTTGATCATGATACTTCCCAATGGAAAAAGAAACAAGGACTTGTTTATTTACCTTGATCTCTCCCATGTCATTCAACCAATGTAGCCGATATAGTTTAGGATGATTCAAACAATTCAATTCTAGCTTCTCCGCCACCAATGTACTAGCCACGTTGGTGCAGCTTCCCCCTTCTATAATCAAGCTACAAATCTTCTCATTCACTAGGCATCTTGAATGAAAGATGTTTTCTCTTTGCTCAACTTCCTCTTTCTTCAATTGAGCACTCAGCACACGCCTTGTGATAAGTAAATCACCTCTAGGGGATTCTTCAATTTCCTCATCTAAAATATCCTCCAATTTGGGTATATCAGCATATGGGTCTTCTTCATCCTCAGAATAGATCTCTCCTCCTTCTTTTATGAACATTGCCTTCCTGTTTGGACATTGAGAAGCATTGTGTCCAACTCCAAGACAATTAAAGTATTTGATGGTTCTATGCTTTTCTGATGAAGAACTAGCAGAATTCCTTAGGTGCAGATTTCAGCTCCAACTTGATTTTCTCCTCTTTTGGCTTGTCTTGGGTCTTCTCTTCTCTCTTTGTCCACCTAGAATTCCAATTAGTCGAAACTGAAAACTTGCTGGAATTCTTGCACTTGAGTTGTTTTTCCACCTTCATAGCCATGTTCACCATGTCTTCTAACTCCACATAATGGTGCAACTCAATAATGTTCGCAATCTCTCTATTCAGACCAACAAGAAATCGTGCCATGGTGGCCTCACGATCTTCCTCTACATTTTCTCTAATCATGGCAATTTCCATCTCCTTATGGTAGTCTTCCACACTCTTTGTGCCTTGTCTCAAAGTCTGGAGCTTTTGATGGAGTTCTCTATAATAGTAACTAGGCACAAACCTTTTCTTCATGATTCTCTTCATTTCAGCCCATGTGTCAATAGGATCATCACCATTCCTTCTCCTGCTCAAAACAACTTGATCTCACCAAACTAATGCATAATCATAAAATTCAACAGCAGCTAATCTTACTTTCTTCTCTTCGGAATAATTGTGGCAATCAAAAATCATCTCCACTCTTCTCTCCCACTCCAAATAAGCTTCTGGATCATTCTTGCCTTGAAAAGATGGAATCTTCACTTTGATGCTCCCTACATCCCTATCAACACGAACGGCTCGTTCTTCTCTTCTTTCAAAGATTGGATTTCTATAGGCTCTTCTTTTACCTCTATCATGGTGTATACCTCTTCCCCCAAATCTGTCTCTTTGGAATGCTTCTTCTTCTTCTGCATCGACCTCTTCTTCTCCTTCTTCGTGGTGCTCAAGAGTAGGATCTCGCGTATTTCGCCTTTGGTTCCCACTATTAGTTGTGGACTCTCTTTGCAAATCTTGGATGGCTCGTTCATTTTGTTCGAATCTGTCACTGACTTCCCTAAGCACGGTTTGCATCCTTGCAAACTCTTGCTAGATTGCCTTCATAGTAAAGGCTATGTCAATCTCCTTATCACTTTCTTTACTATTGCTTGATCCCGCCATATTGAATTGACCTGCAAAAAAACGTTAGTATAAAGCACCTCACACACCCCCTCGCGTGTTTACACTCGTAACAGAATGTGTCCACTCGTGTTTCACTCAAATGCGACTTTTCTTCTCAAATTTAGTGCACACACTCAGCCTTTTACCACTCAAGATTCTATCACAGTTTTACTTTTCTGGATCAATCACAACCAACCAAGTAAATAGAAACCTACAACGAAAATTTCAATAGAAAACAACAAAATCTTAAAGAATGAAGGAAAGCGCAAAACTAGAGGCAATTAGACATAATCAATAAAAAGAAGCACACATGTGATGAAGAAAATGTAGGTAATGATTTCTGGTATAACTGAGCAATTCTGAAACAATATCACTCAGTAAGAAGTAAAACGGACAACAAAAAATGAAAAATTCTCAGAATGAAAGGAAAGATACAAATAAGTAGGAATCAAACTCAACCCGCCCAAATTCCAACAATACACTTCTGTTCTGCCCAAAACAACAATTTGGTAACACTAGATGGAACATCCATTAATTCTGCCAGAATTCCTTTTTAAACAAGAACAAGAAATTTGGACCCAAAGTGAATGATTTTCCTGCAGTAGCAATAAGCCAAATGAAATTGCAAGCAAATCAACTACAAAACTAATAAGGATAACTCAATTCTGGAATTTTGTCCCCTCCTTTTTTTTTTTTTTACTTTTTACTTTTACTGTTTTGACGTGAACAGTAAAAAGACATGAATAGTACCAGAATAACTATTAAATGGCAGAAACAAGAAGGTAGAATAACAACAAAAGAGCAAAAACAATGAAATATAAAGGATAGAGAATGAATTGAATCCTAGGCTCCACCACCAAAGATGATACGGCAACAATCCTAGAACTAAGCTAGAATCACCTCCGAATCAATATTTGTCCCCGACCCAAATTTAATCAACCGGGATAGAACTCTTCACCCCCAAAACAGCAAGGAATTGGTAATAAAGAGTATGAAAGAATTGAAATAACGCCACAAGTAAAAACTTACTTGGTAAGTTGATTCAATCCTTGAAAGTAAAAACTAGAAGAACCACTCTATACCAAAGATAAGCATTCAGCTTTCTTATAAACACTCAAATCATCATGTATATTCTGATTTCAAAGCTTACACAAGGTTGGCTTTTATAGAAGCCAAAAAGCAAATGATTGAATTTAAAACACAAAGCAAAAAACATAATGATTCTTCTTTTTTTTTCTTTTGTTTTCTTTAATACAAACCAACAAAGCAAATGATGAAGAGAACCTAATTTGGAAAGTGGGCATCTCCAGCTCCAAAGTGAAATTTTCAGCCAAAAGTGAACAGTAAACGCCGCAAGTGAACAGTGATTTTCAGGATGAACAGTGACCGAACAGTAAAACGGCTACTTTTGACTTGAATCTTCCAGAATGCTCACACACTTAGAGATCTCTTTAGACTCCTCTCCAAACTTGATCGTTGTGTCCTCTTGAAGTTCTTGTGAAATTACTGCTTGTACGAAAACTTGAAGTTGCGCTTTGAACTTGTTTGCACGTGACCTAGTAATTGGCCCCAATGGCATGCTCAAGTCATCTCTTGTATTTCCATGTTGAATTGCATCAGTGGCTAAGGTTGTGCATTTGGATATCATATTATTGCATATATGGAAATCAATAGCCAATGGATAATGAGGATAGTGCAAGCGGGGCTTGTACGTACCATGAGATTGTGGGCACTTGTGTTGTGCGCCACATGACAGGTTGTTGTACCTTGTGGAGGATTTTGCCCGCTTGGTCTTGTTGATAGATTGGGTCATTGCAGTGTGGTATCCACTTGGCCAAATGGTGGTGCTACAAAGGGCGATGTGTGTACCTTGGTAGCAAGCCATATGCACTTTGTGGGCTAATTCGGTTATGCCTCGTACGTGGGGCTGTGGGATAAGGTTGTGCATGTATGCAGGGCTACCAAGACATACAAGTAGGCCCAGAGATCATCACTTAACTTATCCGTGGGCCTGATCACAGAGGATGGTTTCCTTATTATTGATTTGATGTGTATGATTTATACACATATTTTGGGCCATAATTTAATAGTTTTGAGCTTTGATTTATTAGTTTGTTATTAATTTAATTAGCTTTTCATTTAATTTTGATTTAATAATCTCTTCCTCTAGCTTTTTATGATTACAGGTTGAATTTGAAAGAATTTGAAGGATATGGATAGATTCTGGAAGAAAAAGATAAGCTGATTAAGCTAGGAGTTTAGTTCAAGTTTGTCTTCAAGTTCTATTCTTGTAACTTCTTGTTCGAATGCTTGCAATGAAATTCATGGGATTAATGTCACCTTTCATCCCTGTGTTACCCTCTCGAATTGAAATTCATCATTGTGTTGAGTTTTGATTGGTTTTGATCCCTCAGTTGGTCAATTTTTTAAGGTTTTAGTCCTTTTTACCGATTTTACCCCCTAAATTCAGCACTATAGCATTCAAACCAGTTTATCCACCTAAAATTCGACCTAACTAACCGAACCAACCCGGAATCCCATTGAAAAATATCTAATAAATATATAACTCTACCTCCCAATATCAAAATTTTGGAAATCATTAAAAAAAATTACCAAAAAATTTTTAAAAAATAGTAAATCATAAAGTAAATTATTTTCTAGTTTAAAAATTTTTAAAAAATATAATTTTTTCTGGACGTGTGGAGAAAAAAGAACAAAATTATATTAAAAAATTATATTTTTGTATTTTTAAATTAAAAAATAATTTAAATTAAGATTTTTTATTTTTTAAAATTTTAAAAATAATTTTTATTTTTTATAATTTTTAAATTTTTGATGTTGAGGGGGAAGGAGGAGGAGGACAAGAAGAAGAAAGAAAAAAATAAAAATAAAAAAACATGTGGAGAAGAAAGGTTTAAATTTTAAAATTTTAAAATTTTTAAAATTAAAAAATAATTTGATTTATGATTTTTTAATTTTTAAAAAATTTTTATGATTTTAAAATTTTTGATGTTGAGGTAGAGTTATTTGTTTATTGGAGATTTTTTAATAAGGTTCCGGGTTGGGTCAGTTAGTTGGGTCGAATTTCGGGTGGGTAAACTGGTTTGAACAGTAAAGTGCTGACTTTAGGGATAAAATCGGTAAAAGGACTAATACCTTAAAAAATTGACCAACTGAGGGATCAAAACCAATCAAAACTCAACACAAGGATGAATTTCAATTCGAGGAGGCAACACAGGGATGAAACGTGATATTAATCCGAAATTTTCATGAGTATTTTCTTCTCCCTTGCCATGTTGAACTAAATCTTTAAAGTCTAGGAATTAGGGGAGGCAGCTTGTCTATTCTTTGATGCATATTTTTTAATTCCTGCTGTTCATTGATTCAATCCTAGGGCACTTGACTATGCTATTTAACTGGCCATTAGATAGTATAAAATCTAGGTAGAAGATTGTTAAGTGACACCGTCAATTGAGAACTGGAATTGCATAGGTTAAACACTAAGAACTTGCCTTGAGGAAGGAAGACCTTCTAGTGAAGAAAATTTTGCTTAAGTTGACTGTGCATTAATGCCTTAGTTATTTCTTCGCTAGTGAACACGAAGTTGAGATAGCTAAGTAGGGTTTAAGTCTCGCCACGAGAGTGGGTTATTTATTCTGCATTATTCAACTCATCTTCCAATGCACTTAGGAAATTCAGGAGTTAGGTCAATTTATAGTTGCATAGCTTGCTTATGCAAGCGCGCTGTATGATCTATCTGTGCATGGTTTTAAAGTGAAGTATCGAGAATAGGCAAGTGAGCCCCCGAAGTCCTAGACATCTTTTGAATATTGAGAACTCATCCTTTACTATTTCAGTTATTTATTTTCTTACTCAAATCCAATCTTTATTTGCCTAGACGATCACAAGTTATTAAGCGATTAGTAATTAACTTGGTCCCAGAGGACGACCTTGATTGCTACAGCTATCTGTGCACTTGCAGATTAGCGTTCAAGTTTTTGGCACCGTTGCCGGGGACCGGCATTAATATTAGTCGTCTTAGTGATTAGGTCGATCTAGGCCTGTTACCTTTTATGTTTTCCTTCTGTTTTTTTTTTTCACAGGCCTCTAGCAGGTGTATGATAAGGACAAGAAGTAAGGGGCCTCCTTTACCGCTTGATCCTGAAATCGAGAAGATGTGCAAGCTTCTCCGAAGACTACCCTTGGAGAAGAGACAATAAGAAGAAGAGACAGAATCATCTGAAGAAGAAGAGATGGGGGATGATACCAGAAACAATAACCTGCCACCTGATGCTAGGGTTGATGGAGTTCCACCTGGTCCTAGGGTTGTTGGGCAGCATGACCCCCCTTATGATGCAACAAATCCAAGGCCGCAACTGCGAGACTTTATCATCCCAAGGCTTGAGGTTTTGTAACCAAGTATTGTTCGCCTAGCTATTCAAGCGAACAACTTTGAGCTCAAGCCTGCGCTGATCAGTATGGTGCAAGGATCGCAGTTTAGCGGATCAGCCTTGGATGACCCCAACACACTTCTTCAAAGTTTCTTGGAAATTTGTGATACTTTGAAGAAAAATAGAGTGACCACTGATGCCATCCGCCTTCGCTTATTTCCATTCTCTCTTCGGGGCAAAGCAAAGGCGTGGCTAAATTCTTTTCCAGCTGGAACTTTTCAGACATGAGACGCCTTGTCACAAGGCTTCCTATCGAAATTCTTCCCACCGTGTAAGGCAATCAAACTCAAAAATGAGATTTTAACCTTTGCTCAGAAGGAAGGTGAATCGATGGGAACGATACAAGGACCTACTTCAAAGGTCCCCACATCATGGTCTGCCAAACTGGATGGTGCTGGAAACATTCTATGCTAACATAAGTAAGGCAATCAGGGGGACCATAGATGAGGCAGTAGGGGGAGCATTATTGACAATGCCGATTGAAGAAGCTTTTCAGCTTTTAGACCGAATGTCGGCTAACACTTTCCAATGGCAAGTTGAAAGACTGCCTGCGAAGAAGGCCGCTAAAGTTTTCGAGCTAGAAGCTGTGAACATGCTGAGCTCAAAGATGGATTATATTTTGCACAGTCTGGGAGGAAAGCCAACCCAGGGTGTAACGCCCCGGATTTTCATAATTTGATTTTTCTCGGAATTTTCGAAATTTTTATTCCTATTTTGCCCTTGAGGAATTTCCGGATTTTTGGACAAGGAAATAAATTATTTTTACCTTGGTTATATGGAATTTAATTGATGGTATGACGGGTCCGGCTTTCGTTGGAGTTTAATCGGGTTTCGGGGTTGAGAGTTGAGTTTTGAAGGAGTTTCCCCGAAACTACGTCGTTTTGACAATACTTAAAAAAAAAAAAAAAAGGATAACAGCGCGTTGACCAGGGGGTTGACCGCGCCTAGCGGACGACGGGTCGTCCACTAGGGCGGCCAACCCTAGCCGGCCACACACCTCTTATCCTTTCTTTTTTCTTTTCTTCTTCTTCCTTAATTCTTTTTCTCTTCTTCTCTGCCATTCTTCTCCAAGCCGCCGCCTACCCCTTCCCTTCCCTTCTCTTCTTCCTCCTTCGTTCTTCTCTTCCCTCCTTCCTCTCGTTTTTCCTCTCTTCTTCTTCCTTCCTCTCTTCTTTTCCTCTCGTCCTCCTCTCTCTCGTCTCCCTCTCGTCTCCCTCTCTCCTTCGTCTTCCTTTCTTCCAAGCGCCGTCGCCACCATCACAGTTGGAGAAGAGGTCGAGGCCACCTGCGTGTGGAGTCCTCGTTTTCTTCGTGAGGCGTGCTGGTGGTTGAGACTCCGAGCGGCGCCGTGGTGAGCCCGAGGCCAGACCGGCATCGGCAGTGAGGGGTTGAATCCGGTAAGCGCTGCAGTCGTCTTCCTCTCCATTAATTCGTTTTCTTGATTGTTTTTGGTGGTGGTGACGGATTGGGGTAGTTTGATGGCTGATTTTCCTTTTGTTCCTCCTTGTGTTTAGTTTCGGGTTGATTGGCTTGTATTTAGGGTGGCGCGTTGGGTGGCCGGTGTTGCTGCTGTCGGGTTTCTGCTCGCCGGTGCTGGTGGTCGGTTCCGGCAGGTGGCTCGTGGGACGGGCAGTGAAGGTGCTCGTGTGTGAGTGTGTTCTGCCGGCAGTGGAGGGGAGATTTCGTTTTGGCAGCAAATTTCCGGTAAGGATGCGATTCTTTTTCTTCCTGTTCCTTGTGGGTTTGTGTTGTGTTATTGTTGCCGTGTAGTGAATATGTTGGCTGTTTGGTTTCTGGCAGTTTTGGGTAAATTCCGGCAAGGTCACCGGAATCCGGCGAGGCTCGGGAATTTTCCGGCGAGGCTCGGGAATTTTCCGGCGAAGGCTCGGGTGTTATTTCCGGCACTTAACGGTATACTTTAATGTGTAATTTGTATACATTAATGGCATGTACTAATTCGGAATTGGGATTTGTATTTAATTATGATTAGTGGAAACCGAGACGGGTAGAACCTTAGGCCGGTAAATACCGACACGGGTAGAACCTTAGGCCGGGATGGACTTGGACTCGGATTAACTTTGGATCTAAGTAATGGGCTTTGAGCCCAATCATATAATTGGTTAATTACGGACTTGAGGAAGTGGGCTTTAGGCCCGGAAATTGTAAATGGGCTTAGATTGGACTTAGGCCGGGAATTCATAAACGATTTAAGGAGTGGGCCATAGGCCCGGGAATTTCTTTTGGACTTAGTTGGGCTTAAGCCCGGTGAACCCTAGGTCCCGTTACTCGGAGTTTTGGTGAGAGAACTTTAAGTCGGGTTTGGACCCGGGAATTACGTAGTCGACTAACCGGGGATGGGTTTAACTCAGTGGAGCATATAGTTGCATTCATGCACGTCTTAATTGTTTATGTTTGTAATTTGTTGTGTGTGCCGGTATTCAGGCACGGGTGTTACCTCGGGAGCTGGTGGATCGGTTTTGGGAAAGACTCCACAGGACAATCGTCGTTGAGGTGACTTTATATGTCTTTTTATGTTTGTTTGCATGAGCTCGTTGGAATGGTTGTTTGAGTTGCATGCTTGTTTGCTAACATGCTGTAATCTGTATTGTGTGCCTAAGTGTATTATTTGCTTATGAGCAGGATGTTGGATTTGTTATGGATTATAACATGTGATGTGATTTTGGGTGCTTTGTGTGATGTGTTGTGGGTCGGAGACCCGGTTATCTGATTGAGATGTCTTTATCACACTACCCTGTTAGATCACAGCTAATGGCACACATAAACTCATAATCTGTGAATAAAGATAATGTACAGTAGAAGTTAGGCTACTGTGTGCTGATGACCGGTTGTTTCGAGCGGGAAGTGATACCCCTCGGGTTTGCTTGCGGTTTAGCAAGTGTTATGCAGATTTGCATGTGGGTCTGTGATGACCGGTTTCTACCTCCCTCCTTCTACCTCCCCCTTTCTACCTCCCTCTTTCTCTCTGTCTCTCTCTCTCTCTATGGTTATGTTGGGCTTCGTGCCTGGTTTATATGGGCTTCGTGCCTGGTTTATTTGGGCTTCGTGCCTGGTTGTCTCATGAGACGGGACCGAGCTCGACGCACACAGTAGGGGGCCCTGAACAATAGAAAGTAATAAGAAAACTTAACACATAACAGATGGAGAATAATGAATTACTTGTTGATTGTGTTGGCATGTTAGTACTGATTGTTGTATGTTGCATGCATGTCTTGTTACTCTGCTTTCCCTTCGGACCTGATCTGCACACTCTCATAATTAGATGTATATTGCTCACTGAGTAGGCGACTCACATAATCGCCAACGTTGTTTTTCAGACTTTAGATAGCGTGCAGTCACTTTCTTCTTTTTCCGGAGTACGGACGTGGACATCCCAGCAGGTAGCCGTGCTTGTTCTCCCGGTTGGATCCATAGTGTCGGCATGCATACTGGTTTGCGGACCGTGTGAAAATTGTGGAGGTGCTCATGCATACTCTACTTGTCCCAACCAGAATAGAAGTACCTGGGTGGTCAACAAGGCAGTAGTAGAGGACCTCCAGGGTGTCCTCCAAGAGGTCATAATCCTCAATCTCAACAATTAGCTCCACAGCCACAAAAGGAATGACTTTCAAGCATTCATGTATTCATTCATGGAAAGTCAGCGACAACAACAAATAGAAGGCCAAAGACAACAATTGGAAGCTCAGCGCCTTCAGTTGGAGTTCCAGCAAAAGCAAATAGACATGATAGCTAATCTAACCTCAGAGATTAGCCAACTAAAGACGCAACTGGATGGGAGCAAGAACAAGTTGCCTGGGCATACTGAAGTAAAACCTAAGGAGCAATGCTGTGCAATAACCTCACGGAGTGGAAATCAGTATGAGATGATTGCACCAACTAAGCACAAGAAGTCTGCGCAAGAAGATGAAAAGGAGCAGCATGGCCAGGCTGAGCAAAAGAAGGACTCTGAAGAAGCACAACCAAAGAAAGAAGAAGAGGTGAAGCCCTACGTTCCCCCTATTCCCTTCCCTGGAAGACTGAAGAAAGCCAAACATGATCAACAATTGGTAAATTCTTAGAAGTGCTTAAGAAGTTATATGTGAATATCCCATTCATAGAAGTCCTTTCTGAAATGCCAACTTATGCTAAATTCTTGAAAGAGATCTTGTCAAGGAAGAGAAATCTAGAGGAGGTTGGAACTATAGCATTAACTGAGGAATGTGGTGCTATTATCCAAAATAAGCACATTCTAAAGTTAGAGGATCCTGGGAGTTTCTCTATTCCGTGTAACATTTGCAAGATTAGCATCAAAAGGGCATTATGTGATTTGGGAGCAAGTGTTAGTGTCATTCCACTATCCATAGTTAAGAAGCTGAATATGGGGGATATAAAGTCAACTTCGATCTCACTACAATTAGCAGATCATTCGATCAAACGTCCTGTTGGTATCCTTGAAGATGTTCCCCTGTAGGTTGGAAAGTTCTTCATTCCGGTAGACTTTGTTGTCCTTGATGTGAAAGAGGATACTAAAACGCATATTATTTTGGGTCGTCTATTTTTGGCAATTGCAGGAGCAATAATTGATGTTCAAAATGGGAAGTTAAACTTCAAGATTGGAATTGAAATAGTCAGCTTTGACGTTTTACAAGCAGAGAAAAATGACTTTTCAGGTTATTCGTGCTATTGTCTTGATGTGGTTGACAAAGCACGAAAACAATCTTCTTCGCAGAAAGACCCTATGGATCCCATTTTGGCATGCACAACCAGTAGTAGAACCGCAAAGGATCGAAATGTTGCAGAAGTTGCTTGTGCCCTTCAATTGGAAGACTTATCTCCTATCACTGAAGGCAAAAGAAAGAATTTCAAAGCTTCAAAATCTATGCAAAATCTGCAGCATCTCCTTGATCCACACTAGGATGGCCAGTGTGGGGTCCAGCTACAAGACGTTAAAGAAGCGCTATGTGGAAGGCAACCCATATTTCCTGTTTGTATGTTCTACACGCAAGTTGAAGGCAATACCCGCAGTATTCCTGCTGAAGTTTGCAGTACACATCCAGACTGTGTAGGCACAAACAGGTTCTTCGTTTCTTATTTTTATGCTTTCATTTCGTAGGTTCATGGTCAGTAAGGACACTGTCTAAAATAAGTTTGGGGGTGCATGTTCATCCTCTTTATTGTTCCTTTATGCATGCTTTTTTATTATTTTTGGTTTAATTTTTCATTTTTCATTTCTCGTTTTAATTTTTCATTTTTATTTTCTTTTGTTGCAAATAATTCAGGCCCGAACTTTAGTTTTTTTGGTTTTTACTTTCTCGCTTCTTGAATTTTGCTGACAATTGGAATATTGATGCATTAGGATATGCCACTTTTACTTCAAAATTTAATTGTGCCAACTTGATATATTCCTCTTTCTTTGCCTTAACCATGTTGGGACCAAATTTAGTAAGGCATAGCCATAGGTTTAGTTCTGTGTACAACACCTTTGTTTTTCTAACTCTTTGACGCCACTTCTTAATCTTAGAATAGAATCACTAGACCTATCGATGCGAAATTTGGCATAGAACACTTGATGAACGAACATAATAAAGGCATTTTATTCTTCCACCGAATTCTTTTTCTATAAACACATCCTAATCTTTTTGTTTTATTCGTCCATTGTCACCACCATTTGGGCTTTTTCACGATAGCCAATATTTCTTTCATACCCGAACAACTACCTTACGCCCATTGAGGCCATGGCTATTGTTTGTTTTTCTTTTCAAACTAACCCTTTTTTTGTCACCTTAAGGAAATTTATCTTCTTGTTCAGTCATATTTTTTAAGGAATTCTGGCGATAGGCTCACAACATGCTTAGCACAACGCGCTTGTACGATTATCTGTCGATTGTGCTCTAGGATGGAAGAATGAAGATCAAGGCAGTGGGGGAGTTTTGCTAAAAAAAAAACAAAAGAAAAGAACAAATCACAACTCAGAAAAGGAATCCCACCTATAAAAGGGGTTCTAAAAAAAAAACAACAGAATTCTCAGCATGACTTCTCTATGCCTCCACACCCACTTATTAGAGCACGATCTCCTATTGCAGTTTGAGCCAATCCATGAAGAAGTTTATCTGCTTTTTGACTGACATGATGAATTTTCTTAAGTGACATTTTTGTTTATCCTTTTATTCTTTTTTCTTTTAAGCCCTAACCTAGCCTCATTACAACCATACACAAGTCCTTTTGATCCAATTTGAAAGTGTCTTATTTATTAGTGGAGACTGAAAAAGTGATTTTGCTTATGAGGTTTGATTTTCTTTTCGGCGTCAAAATAATTTATAAAGGTGTTAGTAGGCGGAATTTGATCTATCTGGTTATGCATTGTTTTATTTGGGACTAACATATTTTTGGTATATGATTTGAGGAATAGGTTGGGTTGGCACCCCTTTTACAACTTATGCGGTGATCCTGTCCATTTCTATTTTCGGTTTCAGCTAATTTGAGAAGTGTAATTTTTCACCCTTGTCCTTAATTTTCACTGATTTTGCTTAGGGACAAGCAAAAATTCAAGTTTTGGGGTGTTGATGTGTATGATTTATACATATGTTTTGGGCCATAATTTAATATTTTTTGGCTTTGATTTATTAGTTTGTTATTAATTTAATTAGTTTTTCATTTAATTTTGATTTAATAATCTCTTTCTTTAGTTTTTGATGATTACAGGTTGAATTTGAAAGAATTTGAAGGATATGGATAGATTCTGGAAGATAAAGATAAGCTGATCAATTATCTTGGATGGATTGGAAGATAATGTGAAGATTTATCCTCACTTGAGCAACCTATGTTTTAACTGTGCAGAAATTCAAAATCCCATTATCCAAGATTATCTTTCAAGATATTTTGAAGGATATTGTTTGAATTTAAGTTAGGATGATTTATCTGATATTTATCTATGTAACTAAATTCAAAAAGATTATTTTTGAATTTGAGTAGATTAGATCCAAAGTTTGAATTCAAATGGAGAGAAATCCTAACCATCTTTTCCTGGAGCCTTTAAATACTTAGGCGTTCTAGGAGGAAAGGACACACTCACACTCTCTCATTCTCTCATTCCTTCATTCTCTCTCAAATTCAAGAGAAGCTCTTCATCTATTCTTCAAGAAAGAGGAGGAAAATTCAAGCTAGGAGCTTAGTTCAAGTTTGTCTTCAAGTTCTATTCTTGTAACTTCTTGTTCGAATGCTTGCAATGAAATTCATGAGTATTTTCTTCTCTCTTGCCATGTTGAACTAAATCTTTAAAGTCTAGGAATTAGGGGAGGTAGCTTGTCTATTCTTTGATGCATATGTTTTAATAAATTACATTTAATTCCTGAATGCCTGTTGTTCATTGATTCAATCCTAGGGCACTTAACTATGCTATTTAACTGGCCATTAGATAGTATAAAATCTAGGTAGAAGATTGTTATGTCACACCGTCAATTGAGTACTGGAATTGCATAGGTTGAACACTAGGAACTTGCCTTGAGGAAGGAAGACCTTCTAGTGAAGAACATTTTGCTTAAGTTGACTGTGCATTAATGCCTTAGTATTTCTTCGCTAGTGAACACGAAGTTGAGATAGCTAAGTAGGGTTTAAGTCTCGCCACGAGAGTGGGTTATTTATTCTGCATTATTCAACTCATCTTTCAATGAACTTAGGAAATTCAGGAGTTAGGTCAATTTATAGTTGCATAGCCTGCTTATGCAAGCGCGCTGCATGATCTATCTGTGCATGGTTTTAAAGTGAAGTATTGAGAATTGGCAAATGAGCCCCCGAAGTCGTAGACGTCTTTTGAATATTGAGAACTCATCCTTTATTATTTCAGTTATTTATTTTCTTACTCAAATACAATCTTTATTTGCCTAGACGATCAAAAGTTATTAAGCGATTAGTAATTAACCTGGTCCCAGAGGACGACCTTGATTGCTACAACTATCTGTGCACTTGCAGATTAGCGTTCATGGTTGCATATTTTTTAAGCGTTGTATGCTTTGAGTGGTTGTTGCTTGCGTGCACATTTGCTTACTGAGTTTATATTCGAACTCCCTCTCTCCTCTCCTTGTCTTCCAGGTGCGAGAATGAGAGTGCGAGCAGTAGGTCCATGGGTATAACTGAGTCGGTTTTCTTTAATTATTCTATTATATTTTATACACTAAAGAGATTATGTTTTGGGTTGTAAGAGTTAGTGCCCCTTGTAGTAGGAATTCTATAACATTAGTGGATATGGCTTAGTAAAAGAGTATGATACAATTAGTATCTTTTGGTTGCCTTTGCTATGTTGGTTTTGCTTCCGGTTTATGTTGCGCCTTATACTTGGTTACTAACCCGCTAGGTAGAGGCAACTAGCTTCTATAGAGATCCTCATGTGCCATGATGTAGGTGCACATGGTCCCTGCCCAGTCGCGCTTAAGTGGTAGCATGATAGCATGTATGGAACTTCGGGATGTGTGTCACTCCAAAGTCGGAATGAATTTAATATTTAATTAAATGACCTTGTCAATTCAGTTGAAGAAATAAAGTCGAAGTCAAAATTTATAATGCAGAACTATTCGATTCTTAAAAAAAAAGAGAAGTATTATATATATTAGGGTATAGGGTTTTATAGATCATTGATTTAGGATTTTTAGGTATTAGGGTTTAAAATGTTTTATTAAAAAATAAAATTTCCGAGGTATTTCCATTTCAATTTTGTTTTATTCAGTTTTTTTTGCTAAATATAATTAATCCATTAGCAAAATTAAACTATTAACGAAGGACCTAATGGGAAATAAATTTAAGGCTTATCTGCTATCATTAATAAATAGAATAGGACTCAAATGTAATTTTTAAAATTATAGGACTTAATTGCAAAATACGTAGAGGCTGAGAATTCTGGCTGGGAGTAGTTGTCTCAAAGATTAGGTAGAGATTCAGTGCCAGTGACTAAATTTGCCATTTAATTGCTTTCTTCGCCCCTTGCATGAATTTGATTAAGTTTCAACACATGTTAGAGAATAAAATCGGCCCCCCTCAGGTTTACCCAAGAAAAAAGAGTACTTAAAATTTTCCAATGCTGGTCCAGCCTTCCATTTTTGACGTCCATGTATGTGGTGGCGTTCAGAAAATAAACGTGGGAAAGGGAATCCGAAGTACTAATAGTAAGGACAAAAATATGGGAAAACCCAATTTGAACACACAACTAGGTACTTCATATCCCAAAAAATTTAAAAAGAAACACTGACAGACTTTTATTGACGGAGTAAACATAAGATGCAAGATTACATAAAAATATTAGCCGGAGCACAAGTGGGTAATGAAACCCAAACCTTGGCCAAACTACCCCGAAAGCCAATCCCCATCATTTCATTGGTACAGTAGAAAACCAATGAATGTTTTCTACAATTAATGCGAAGACTAGATTATAATTGTTCCATGTATGATGTACCTAAAGAAAGGTTTCCCACATCCCCTCCTTCAAAAACGTGCGTTCACATTGCGCAGGTCATCAACCACATCGCCTCTTTCAAAAACAGCTGCTGCTCCCATTCCCGTGCCTGCATTGAAATTGAAGCATTATCACTTATGGACCCGACCCAAGAGTGATAGAAAGAGCGTGTGTGAGCGAAATCATACCTATGCACATTGAAATCACCCCAAAGCGGCAGTCTCTTCCACGCCGCTTCATCTCGTGCAACAGAGTGGCCACACATCGAGCACCTACACCAGAGTGACACCAAACTTTTACTCATCTCATAATCATTTTCAGCTGAAGTAATACACCTTGCACAGAAATTTTAAAAGAGCCACTGCCTTTTGCGAGGCAAGTTTGCGGCCTCAATCCAAAGTAGAACTACATCCGTAATTTGAGTTATGCATACCTGTTGCACCCAAAGGATGGCCGATGGCCATTGCACCACCATTCACGTTGATCTTTTCTGGATCAAGCCCCAGTTTCTTTTGGCAATACACAAACTGGGAACCAAATGCCTGCAAAATTAATAAATAAATATATAAATATGGCAACCATAAGAACTGTAAACACTCCAACATTTGAAGCTACACTAGCTAAAAAGTAATCCTTTTACCTCATTAATCTCAAAAAGATCGATATTATCAAGCTCTAAACCAGCAGATTTAACTGCAGCGGGAATTGCAACTGCTGGACCGACACCCATAACAGCAGGATCCACACCAACAGCAGTAAAAGTCCTGCATATCCAAAGGAAGTTGTTTTGGAAACATAAGTAACTGACAGTGTCTCAAGAAAGCAAGTTTGCTATTTAAAGTACTCATATTTTAGAAACGAGGGACTAGGGTGTGAAACAACTGTATCTAAGGAACTTGCCAGAATAGCCCCCATCAGTGGAGGACAATAGGTGCCTCCTCCTAGTAATATCATACCTGAATACACCAAGGATTGGCAGGCCCTTACGCATCGCAACGCTCCTCTTCATGAGCAGGACAGCTGCAGCACCATCAGTCGTTTGGCTAGAATTTCCTGAAGTTAAGGGACATAGCAATGAAATCCCAACTCTTCAACACAAAGGAAAGTAAAGGAACATATGTGTTCTCCCATACCAGCTGTTGTACTCCCATCTTTCTTGAATACGGGCTTCAGTTTTGCCAGACCTGACAACGATGTGTCTGGACGAATCCCATCATCAACAGAGACTATGATAGGTTTCTCGTCACCAGTTTTTGGGTCAACAATCTTCAAACAGGGGAGGAAAATCCAAGCGCCAGACATTAGTCAGACATGGTAATCAATACGTACATGCAATACAAAAGATCCAGACTCAAAGTAATGAAGACATCCGAGATTAAAATATATACCTTGGTAGCGACAGGGATGATTTCATCCTTGAATTTGCCAGCAGCGGTAGCAGCAGCCGCCTTCCTATGAGAATCAACCTGAAAGACACGGACTCAACAAGTAAGAATCATTAAAGCCCCAAAAATTATATGATACAAATAATAGATTCTCGACTTACTGCAGCCTGATCCTGCTCCTTCCTTGTCACACCGAAACGTTGGGCAACATTTTCTGAAGTAATACCCATTGGAAGAAGGCAATCTGCGGCTTTCGGGAACACCTGGACCTGTTATAATTAACAGGAAATTAGAGATATATTTTTAGACTTCATCAATATCGCCTCAAATCAAAAGCAATGACTAGGCCAATGAAAGATCGAGAGGATACCTTTGGGTTCACGTCTGTCTCCGTGGTCATTGAATCAGATGTCATGGATTCCACTCCAGCTCCAATGCCTACATGGATTCAGGAGGTGAGTTACATTTGACAAGACATCAGGGGTGTACACAACCCAGAGAAGGGAAGACATTCACTCACCAATGTCATAAAACCCGGCTTTGATAGCTGCAGCCACATCAGCAACTGCCTGAAGCCCAGATGAGCATTGCCTGTTTACAGTCCGGAGGGGCACAGTTTCTGGGGCAGAATAAAAAAATTTCACATAAGCCAAACCGATAAGTATTATGTCGCCAACAAGTTTTAAAAGATGCAAGGAAAGGAGCATACCAGGGAAACCGGCATAGAATGCCGCCATTCTGCAGTCAGCTGCCCTCGTAGATCCCTTTGCCAACACTGTGCCCACAACAATATCCCCAACTTCAGTGGGATCAACAACGCCATTGGTTTTCTCTATCACAGCCTACCAGTAAGGATCCACATATACAAGTCAGTTACGAGGCGAGGGGGCAGTTGAAGTAACAATTAACTGGAGAAGTAGACTAAGTAAGGTCACTCTACAACAATTTTCAATAGACAATTATGTCAAACAACAGTTGTAAGAATCCTTATTATCTCCATAAAAAACATCTACTGACAAAATTGAATTTCAAACCAGCCAGACTTCAACAAACCTTCAAAACCGGGACCAGTAAATCTTCGGCACGAGTATCCTTGAACATCCCGCGCCTGGATTTGCATAAAGGAGTCCTATATGCACTAAAGGAAACAAAACAACAACATAAAAAGAATCAAAACACAATTCATAGCTCAATCTGCAACCTACGCAATTATTTATTAGAAATAATAACTTACGCCACAATCACAACATCGTCGTTGAAGACAGAGCCCCTCTGGTAGGCAGCGGTATCCCCAGCCAAACAAGCAGATGCCTAATTCACAGCCGAATAAGAAATTTTTTTAAAAAAATAAAAAAATAGATAAATTAACAAAAAAAAATCACCAAGGAAGAAAGTTAGTTATTGGATTATAGTCATTTCAAAGTTAGAATCGAGGAGAAGAACAAATAAAACATGCAAATTAACAGCTCCAACAACAACAAAAGAAGAATTACACAAGTTCCGTAACATAATTCTCCTCTCTTCCATGCGACTCCAACTAACAACACAAACAAAGACAAAAACGCTTCCCGGTATGTTCCGTCACGGAAAGAGACGGAGGAAATAATGAGAAATGGTGAGAGAAACTCACGGCGATCGACGACGACTCGTAGCTGTGAGGGGAAGGAGGGGAAGAGGAGGAAGGGCGGAGGTGATGGAGAAGAACACGCTGCCTGTTGATTGCTTTTTCCATGATCGATTTCTTCTAAAAACTAACTCGCTTTCGTGCTTTGTTTGTATTCTTTTGGGAAAAGAAATGGGATCGGGTTTAGAAGAAATTAAGAGGAGAAGAGTACACAACTGAGCGTGAAAGAGAGAGGAGGAACCCCGGCTTTATATAGTTAATCGAACTTAGGAGGGAAGTAACGGGGTTTTCTTTATTAATATTGTTTTCTTAATTTTCTAATTGGTTGAGCTGTCATTTTGTCAAATGTGGGAAGCTCTGGAGAGAGGCGTGTGACAAAAGGATATTTCTTGTGGATAATTTTGTAGCAAATATGCTATACATTGTTTTTTTTTTTTTAAGATAACGATGCCATACACTGTTTAGTAATACGATATGCGATATTGATTGTTATCATCTCCCATCATCTACAAAAGAAAAAAAAAAATCTCCCGTTATCTAGAAGTAATAAAGCGTGATGTCACTCGCGATTAGGAGGGCGACTGCAGGGAACTTTGGGATATGTGCCGCCCCAAAATTGGAAACGCGTATTAATTCTGGTTGAACAATGTAAGAAAGACATGCTAAACCATCTCGTTTCGCTTAAAGCGAGATCACGGATTCCAATCTTGGTGCATGCTGAAAATTTTCATTGTGATCCCATCCACGTAATTATGTTAGCAATCCGGACTAAATTCGAATTAGTCGGATCAATGTTAATGAAAAACCAAAAAAATTAGATGGACATGGCAAATTCCTTTTTTTTTCCAGATGAACCCAAAAAAAATTCTGTTTTTCCGAGTTTTGAACTCTTTAAAAACCACAGGATAGGTATCCATGTTTTCAATCAAAATATTGCCCTATCCCCTCGGTTAAATTATTAGAATTTAAATTAATTTAAGCTTTTTTTTCATTTGTACATTGTATTCTTCTATTTAAATAAATAAGTGTAGATCTATATCTATCTATATCTATATCTGTACCTATATATAGATATACTATATATAAAAGCATGACCTCTCCAAACTAAAAAATTAAAATACTCTTATTTAATATTATATTAATTAATATCAAATAAGAAGTGATATGTTATATACTAATGAATAACATGTAGTCTATTATAATAATTTTCTTATACTATAAAAGTTAGTAAATTAATAGAAATATCTTCTTTATTAAATATATAATTTAATATTATAAAATATATAATTTAAAATATGAAGAATATCAACAAATATGATAATGATTAGTAGAATTACCTCTTAACAAATTAATTGAAAGACTAAAATGTAGGCCCAATTTTGCTAAGAGAGGGGTGAATTATCCCCTTTTTCGATGAATGATAACCTTCTTAGACTTGGATCTGCAGATTATGAATACTAACACACACACACATGCACACTTAAGAGGAAGGGTTAGAGAAATTTGTACAGCGATTTAGAGTGGTTCGCCACTAAGGACTATATCCACTACTCAAGGAGTCCACCTTTAGATTTTTAACCTTCACTAATGAATGGCTTTTTTGGGTTCAACCACAAGCTTTTACAAGCTTTTTCCTAGGCTTACCACAAACTTCCCCGGTTTGTTGTTTCCCACCTTAGCAGAACTAATCCCAAGTGGCTTTTTCGGGTTCAACCACAAGCTTTTTCCTAGGCTAAGCTCAAATGAAGCGCCCCGACCCGTATTTACCGTACAGGGTAAACACGTGCCGGAACTGTTCTACTACTGAAGCAGACAGTTCATACAACGTGATATACAATACAAGCAATCCTCAAATACAACATTCGTCACCCGATCCCGGGGACCTTATTCCAGCCAATACACTCTGAATTAATCCACAACAGATATAATACAACAACAATAGCAAAACACACCAGGCAAATAAGCAGCGGAAGACTAAAAATGCAGATGCAGCGGTGTATGGATCCGGGTCAGGTGGAGTAGTAAGCAGCAGCCAACGAACATCGTACCTGAACTACGATCAACCAAACCTACGGGATGAAACCCCGCAGGCGAGGGGTGAGTCCGAAGCGCTCACCGACGAAAGATAAACAAAGATATATTCAACCATAA
>JAKUCV010006189.1:324729-339396 GCA_028386065.3 Turnera subulata
CCCGTCACTGGACAAGCTAGGGTCGTACCTGGTTATTAACTAATTCTGGATGCCAGGCCCCACCACAATCCGGGATCAACATCCCCATATCTCAAATCCGGGATCAACATCCCAATATCTCAAATCCGGGATCAACATCCCAATATCACAAATCCGGGGTCAACACCCCCAACCAACAAACCCTCTGGCAAGGCACCACAGAACTAGTCTCTAATCATCTAGTCGTACCACTACTTTCCAAGTGACAAATATATCATCAACTCAATTTTCCAGTTCAATCCGTTACTCTTTCATCATTTTTCTCAATTTCTATTATCTCAGATTATTCCAAATTTCATTCATTCAACAATCACCAATCTTTCACACTAAACAGTCCAACAAAATTTCCATCACAGTATATACAAAACTAACACATTTCTACAGCAGCATCAACAATTCCACAACAATCATGTAACAGTCAACAATTATTCTAGCAGATCAATCTAGCAACAGATTACACAGACAACTAAGGAACAAGCACAGCATTACGGGCACATATCAGGGTTTATCTATCCTCACCTTAGCCGATATCAAGTTTGGAACTGCCCAACTGATTCCAAGTCTGGCTCCTCCGGTATCAGCTCGTTATCAACTCCTATATCAACAAATAATATGCACATATAAGTGGTATGCAATGTCATGCTACTACTGTATTTACGGAAATTAAATACGGACTTGTCTCGGTTACTTTCCCGGGTTATTCCATTATCCTCATCATTCACTATTTAATTACATAGGTCGGGATTATTTTGCCATAGCTATATCCGGTTAGTATTCCGGTACGTATCTTCTTTGATACTACCCTTCCCAATTTTTCTACAAGTATGTACTTTCCCAAAATTATTAATTACTATTATTATTATTATCTCTCCTTATTAACTCCTCAATTAATTACTCTACTATGGTTTATCACATTTATTTTTTTTTTCCAAAATACAAATTATTTTTATTTTCTAAATTATATCTATTTATCTATATTTTTATATATATTCCAGAATATTTCTTCTCTCTTTTCTCTTTTTTTTTTTTACTGGACTGGGCTGGACTATGCAGCCCATCAGCCACAGCCCAGCCTAAACCTATCTCAACTCAGCCCAGCTACTGCGCAAGCCCAAATCCAAGCTCACATGGAAGCCTGGTAGGCCCGCAGCAGCCCTCCAAGACGACCCGGCCCAAGCTATTCCATGCCTAGGTTAGTCCAACAAATCCGGGTCGGCCCGCCCGTTTAGACGGGTCGTCCCCAACCCGTGAGTGTGGCTCACCTTCGCGGCTGCGGCACGACGGCTCCTCGTCGGGAAAAGCGGCGGCAGGGCGTGCTGAAGGAGGCGACGTGTGGAAACGGTGTCGCGTGCGGCTGCAGGCGTGGAGCTCGGCCGTCGGCGTGTCGTCGGATCGTGCTAAGAGAGGAGAAGAGGAAGGACAGCAGGTCGGGTCCTTGGCCCCTGATGGCGCGTCCCAAGACGGATTCGGCCGGCGCTGGTCGCGTCTGGTCGGCGACGGCACGGGGAAGGTGGCGGCGTGGGTGGTGTCCGGTGCGACAGCGTGGTTCCCCCCTTCGTGAACAGTGTGCGGGTGAAGAGGAGGAAGGTGACGATGACGTGGCGTGTCCGGCTTGGTTGCTTGGGTTCTTTTTTTTTTTCTTTCTGTTCTCTTCTTTTTTTTTTTGTTTAGTTTCTGGTTAATGGTGTTTGTAGTGGGTGATTTGCAGGTGTGGCAGGAAAAGAAATGGTAGAGGACAGGTTTTTGATTTGCAGGCAGATAGTGGTGAGGAGAGTGAGTGTGGACTGGAAAATAATGGAGTAGCTCACGGGTGTAACAGGGGAGCAGGATTTCACGTGGTCACAGGAAAAAGGCGGCTGCATTATGCAGTCGTGTCCCGTCCGGACCAGAAAATTTCCGTAGTACCCCCTTGATTAATTCCTAGCCCGATAATACAAGGTTAATCCCGATTTTTCTCGACATTCCTGGACCCGAAAAATTCCGACTTTGGTCTGGAATATCCGTAGAAAAATCCCGAGCGTGGGTCGGTGCTCGGTTTCGGATTTCGATGCGTAGATTTCCGCTAATTAATTATTCGGGATTAATTTTAATAGTGATTAACTGTAAAAATAAATTTTTGCAGTGACGGTAAAAGTATAAAAATTACCGGGGTTGTTACATCAAACCTATCACTCACCACAAACCTCCCCGGTTTGTTGATTCCCACCTTAGCAGAACTAATCCCAAGTCCCCACTAAGATGTGTATCACTCACAATAAGAAATCTTCAATGACCAAGTCAAGAAGACATACAATTAATGTAATAGCCCGGGTAAAAATTTAGATTTTTACCGGGACTGTAAAAGTCTTTTTACAGTGATTTACCGAATGAATTAATCTTGGGTAATTAATTCAAGGTAAATCGAGCGTTGTTTTTCGTAACCGGGGTTTTCCCGCGCTCGAGATTTTTTCGTGGATTTTACGGACCAAAGTTCGTATTTTTCGAGTCCCGGAATCCTCAGAAAAATCACACCGGAAAAATAACTAAGGGGGTATCAGTTATTTTCTAGTCCGGATCGGACTCGCCCCACAATGCAGACAAGCTGCATTATTGAGGCAAGTCACCATTTCCCTATGTCAATAGCCGCCATCACAGTCTTCATTTTCTATAAAAAAGAAAGCAGGAAGAAAGGGAGAAGGAAGAGGAGAGGAAGAGAGGGAAAAAAAAAAGAGGAAAGAAAAAAGAAAGAAAGAGGGAGAGAAAAAGAAAAGGAATAAAAAAAAAGAATGAAAAAAAAGCGAGAGAAGGAGAAGAAAAATAAGAAAAAAGAAAAAAAAGAAATAGAAATCGGAAAGAAAAAAAGAGAAGAGAGAAAATAGAAAAAAAAAAGAAGAAAAAGGAGAAGGAGCCACCACCGGCCACCATCACCTCGCCCACACCGACCGTCACCTCCTCTCTCGCCGTCGCCGCAGGACGCAGGGCCACCGCCGCTCCTCCCTCGCTGCAGAACGTCACCGCGCCGCATGTTGCAGCCGAACCGAGACGCGCCGCCGACCTGCAGCGCTTGCCACCAGCGCCTCGTTGTCCTGCTGCTGCACCTCGACGCCGTCGCGCTGCACGCCTCGCGCCTCTGTTCTTGTGTCGCCGTGCCGCCGCTCTTCCTCCACGAAGCCGCCGCTACACCTCAAGGTGAGCTGCAGACCCACCCGAGGGTTGAAGACAACCCGGATGGGTCGAACTTGACTCGTTGTCGCGAGTCGGGTCGAGGCTTGGGCTGGGTTTTGGAACTTGGATTTTGAGTTGGTGGGCTGATGGGCTGGTTTAGGCTTGTGCGTGGGCCTATGCTTGGGCTGTATCTGAGCCTGGGCTGGAGCTTATGTAGCAGGCCAGGTCTAAACCTTAGGCCCAGTTCGATTTTAATAAAAATAAAGGAAAAATAAAATAAAATCTGGAAAAAAATATATATGTGGATTATATATTTTCTAGGGGATATAAATACATAGTATTTTATAAAAATAAATAAAGTAATCATCATGTTATATTATTTTCAAGAAACTAAGGTAATTAAAATATGAATTATATCCTTTGCAAAATTTCTATATAGTAATTATTTTAGAAAAGATTACATATACCATAAAATATTTTGGAAGTATAAGCATACGTTGTATTTTTCAGGAAAATTATGTTATAGTAATTATATTTTTGGAAAAGTATAATTATTTTAAGTAATTAATTTTGAAAATGTATATCTTCCTAGAAAAGTTATTTTATGATAATTATATTTTTGGGAAATGATAAATATCTTCATAAAAATATTTTGGAAAGAGTTTTAATTAAAGTATTAAGTACCAAAGTAATATTCAGAAATACGTACGATATATTATTTTTGAAAAAGGATTTAAAAACGACTAAAGATAATTTTATGAAATATAACCGAGACGTATAGCTGAGGGGGGGTTTAATTTACCATTTTTGGCATCATAGCATACCGATTATGTGCATTTATGTGAGCATGTTGTTTTGTTGTATAGGTTTTGATATTGGGAAGTTTCCCGAGGAGTCGACTTTGGACCGATCATTATCTTCAGAGTTGAGTAATCGGCTAAGGTGAGGATGGATTTCCTTCGATATGTGCCTACATTACTCGATTGTTATATTTGATGATTGTTGCACTGTTGAGTGTTGCATTTGCTGTGGTTGATTTTGAGATGTTTATCCCCGTGCATTGAGTTTTGGGATGTTTATCTCTGTGTCTTTTGGTAAAGAACAATGGATTAAATAATAAAATGTGAAAAGGATGTCGATCCTTGATTTTGGATTGGGATGTCTATCCCGGTGTTTTGGGTAGGGATGTTGATCCCTGAGATTTGGTTTTTGGAAAATGGTGATATAATTGTCACGTGGTAAGTAGAGGTACGACCGGATGGTTAGAGACTATTTTGTGGTGGCCATGATCTGGGTTACTTGTGATGGGCATGTTGATGCAGGTTTGATTGGGATGTTGATCCCTGAGTTTGTTATTGGGATGTTGATCCCGGGTTCTTTTTGATCTGGCACCAGGAATAGGTTGATAACCTGGTACGACCCTAGCTTATCCGTGACGGGGCCTGGAAAGATAAAATGAGAAATTGGATTTTTGTTTGTCTTTTTGGTCTTGGTCCAGTTTTGGGTCGAGTCTTTTGGATTGGTATATTTTGGCTGTTATGCTTGTATTCGACCTTGAGTATTTTATAGTGTTGCATATTGTTTGTCTATCCATGGTTGGTGGGCACTTCGGACTCACCCCTCACCTGCAGGCTTTCATCCCGTAGGTTGAGTTATTTGTGGTTCAGGTATGATACATTCCAGACAGGCTGCGGCGTTATCCCTTGGACAGGACTCAGATCCATAGTTTGCATCAGTGTTGCATATAGTGTCTTTGTGAGTTTTAAAAGTCTTCCGTTGTGCTGTTTATTGCTTTTATTGGGCCTTGGGCCAGTTGTGATGTTATTGATGTTCCCGAGTTTGGATGACGGTTTTTATGTTGGGCCGAAGGGTCGGATTTCTAATGTTAATATTTTGGGCTGTTGAGCCAGAGTTTCTGTTGTATACACTGTATGTTGGGCTTTGTTTGGTCGGGTCGTTACAGTTCCGGCACGTGTTTACTATGTACGATAAATACGGGTCGGGGCGTTTCATTTTTGGTAGCAGAGCGGGCGGTAGGACCTTGGGTGATTGTTTGCTTATTTGTTGTGCATAGCTCGCTCCTTATGTTTATTATTTTGCATTTTTGTCATTTAGTTAGTACATGATGGATCCAGTCGAGGGACGCCAGCTTGCCACAGAACATTCACATAAGAGGTAATTGATGCCATGAACATGCAGAAATATAAATATTATCAATATTACTAATATTAATATTACATTATCGTTATTATTTAAATTATTCATCTTTTTGGTACAACGTTGACCCTGAAGTTATTAGGGTCATTGTTAATGTTGACCCTGATGCTATCGTTCCACGAGAACCACATGTCGCCTGTGTTGTTCTGGCCAGGAAGCTCAAACCGGTTTGCTGGAGGGAACCGGAGTGGGATGACACCGTGATCGTCTTCAGGCTGCCACTGGGTCTCCGTGAGATGAACCATGTTGGGCTTGTACTGGTTCTTCAGGTCCCTCAGGGTATGCGAGAACTCCTGGGAACACCTAGAAGGAGGTCCTCAGGGTGCTTTGGTCCTCTAGGAAGAACGTCTCTTCCATGGGAGTGACGAAGAACCTGGAGGAGTAGAGTTCGTCGACAAAGACCAGACGAGGCATCCTGCCGAGCTCGTTCGGTAGTTCCTCTAGACGTTCGTTGATCAGGCTGTAGGCCAGCCGGTTTCTTCTGCCTAGGAGGCACCTTCGACGAAGAAGACGGATGATGGAGCAGGCATCGTGTTTTGGACGCGATGGTGTTTTGTTTTTCTGAGTATTGTGGTTTCTTTTGCCTTAGCGTTTTGTTTGCTTTAAGATCCTTTGTGGTTTTTGCTTTCCGTTATTTTACCTTTTATAGAAAAATGTTTACCTATTTTTCAAAGTATAGACCCCACCTGTTCCCGAAAAAAAAAAGAGAAAAAAAAAAGAAGAAGAAGGAAATAGAAAAGAAAAGAAGAAAAAGAAAAAAATAATAAAGGAAAAGAAAGGAAAAGGAAAGAGAAAAAAAGGTAAAAAAAAAAGAGGGCAAAGAAAAAAGAAAAAGAGAAGAAAAAAAAAAGGAAAAATAAAAATAAAAATAAAATATTTTTCGGGGATAGGGAAAGCAGACTCCCTTCACAAAACTCCAAACCGTTTTCATTCTTCAAGGTGTTGCTTTTTGAAAATTTTGTCGTTGCCTCACTTATTACTTCATCACTTTATATGTTTTTCGGGCTACAAACACAAGTGTTTTTCAGCTCTTTTTCATCTCACAATTTTTTATTGCCCTGGCTACCTTGGCGTTTCTTTTTATGGTTTTTCTATATTTTGTACATCTTTTATCACATGCATCCGTGATCGTTGTGGCTAGATTGATGGGACCATACCTCGAGTAGAGTGCATGTGCGACAAGGTCACACCTGTTTGGACATCAGGGAGGGATACGATATCTGGAAGACGTTTTTGGCTCATGCGGAGTTTGTGGGCAAGTGGATAACGTTTCTTTCGAGGGACATAGGACGTTCTCGTGATCATCGCCTTGCGAGTTAACGAATGTCTTTTTCACGAGGGAAACCGACGTCACCGTTAGCTGTGCATGTCACGTTTCTCGGGATCGAGGATGTTTACGACCGATCTAGAGCGTCGAACATGAAAACATGTTTTGTTTTAACTTCTTTATGTTTTGGTTTTGTTAAATGAGTTTTGTTTTTAGTTTCTTTATGTTTGATTTTATATCCTTATTGTTGATTTTTGTTCTGCTTTGAGATGTTTTGTTTTTCTGTTTAACATAAGATTTTGTAACATAAGAGTTTGATTTAAGGAGAAAGCTTGTTTTATTTATTTCATAACAGTTTTACAACGGAGAAGAAGTACTCTAAGGAGTTACTTGCTTCTCAAGGTCTTTTACAAGCTTTTGTATGTTTTTCACATGAGGAAAGAGTTCCGCACACGCCTGTTCTATCTGCATCACCGCCGAGCTGACCTTCCTCAGTGAGACGTTCAGCTGCGATAGTTTCTGCAGTGGAATGCTGCTTTCAGCCGTTGCTTTGCCCTTCCTATCCTTAGCTTTCTTGTTGGCACGCTTCTTTCGCTGTCTTGGAGAGACCACCATATCTTCCTTCAGACTGATGGTGTCTGTCTTGAACCGCTTCTTGGGAGGTTCTTCATCAGAGCTTGTCGGGAAAGCAGTACCACCGATATAGCTATTATCCTCGAAGTCTGAGGTGGTTCTTGTTCTTAGTGGAGAGTCCATGGCTGAGAGTGAGTTCTCAGTTATGAGGTTCGGTTTATATAAGCGGAGGAGATGTCGCTTAAGGGTATAAGCAGTATCTCGCGTTGAGTTTGGACACCTGGTAGAGTGTATCAGAAGCTTATCGTGGTAGGACCCACAGATAAGACGGAATTTCGAGGACGAAATTCTTTTTAAGGTCGGTAGAATGTAACAGCCCTGGTAAAAATTTAGATTTTTACCGGGACTGTAAAAGTCTTTTTACAGTGATTTACCGAATGAATTAATCTTGGGTAAATAATTCAAGGTAAATCGAGCATCGTTTTTCGTAACCGGAGTTTTTCCCGCACTCGAGATTTTTCCGTGGATTTTACGGACCAAAGTTGGTATTTTTCGGGTCCCGGAATCCTTAGAAAAATCACACCGGAAAAATAACTAAGGGGGGTATCAGTTATTTTCTGGTCCGGATCGGACTCGCCCCATAATGCAGACAAGCTGCATTATTGAGGCAAGTCACTATTTCCCTATCTCATTAGCCGCCATCACAGTCTTCATTTTCTATAAAAAGAAAGCAAGAAGAAAGGGAGAAGGAAGAGTAGAGGAAGAGAGGAAAAAAAAAAAGAGGAAAGAAAAAAAAAAAGAGAGAGGGAGAGAAAAAGAAAAGGAATAAAAAAAAAGAAGGAAAAAAAACCGAGAGAAGGAGAAGAAAAATAAAAAAAAGAAAAAAAAGAAATAGAAATCGGAAAGGAAAAAAAGAGATGAGAGAAAATAGAAAAAAAAGACGAAAAAGGAGAAGGAGCCACCGCCGGCCACCATCACCTCGCCCACACCGACCGTCACCTCCTCTCTCGCCGTCGCCGCAGGACGCAAGGCACCGCGCCGCATGTTGCACGAGCAGGACGCGCCGTCGACCAGCAGCGCTTGCCACCAGCGCCTCGACGCCGTCGTGCTGCACGCCTCGCGCCTCTGTTCTTGTTTCGTCGTGTCGCCGCTCTTCCTCCACGAAGCCGCTGCTGCAACTCAGGGTGAGCTGCAGACCCGCCCGTAGGTTGAAGACGACCGGATGGGTCGAGCTTGACCCGTTCCCGCGAGTCGGGTCGAGGCTTGGGTTGGGTTTTGGAACTTGGGTTTTGAGTTGGTGGGCTGATGGGTTGGTTTAGGCTTTTGCGTGGGCCTATGCTTGGGCTGTATCTGAGCCTAGGTTGGAGCTTATGTAGCAGGCCAGGCCTAAACCGTAGGCCTAGTTCGATTTTAGTAAAAATAAAATAAAATAAAATCTGGAAAAAATATATATGTGGATTATATATTTTCTGGGGGATATAAATACATAGTATTTTATAGAAATAAATAAAGTAATCATCATGTTATATTATTTTCAATAAACTAAGGTAATTAAAATATGAATTATATCCTTTGCAAAATTTCTATATAGTAATTATTTTAGAAAAGATTACATACACCACAAAATATTTTGGAAGTATAAGCATATGTTGTATTTTTCAGGAAAATTATGTTATAGTAATTATATTTTTGGAAAAGTATAATTATTTTAAGTAAATAATTTTAAAAATGTATATCTTCCTAGAAAAGTTATTTTATGATAATTATATTTTTGGGAAATGATAAATATCTTCATAAAAATATTTTGGAAAGAGTTTTAATTAAAGTATTAAGTACCAAAGTAATATTCAGAAATACGTACGATATATTATTTTTGAAAAAGGATTTAAAAACGATTAAAGATAATTTTATGAAATATAACCGAGATGAATAGCTGAGGGGGGGTTTAATTTACCATTTTTGGCATCATAGCATACCGATTATGTGCATTTATGTGAGCATGTTGTTTTGTTGTATAGGTTTTGATATCGGGCAGTTTCCCGAGGAGCCGGCTTTGGACCGGTCATTATCTTCAGAGTTGAGTAATCGGCTAAAGTGAGGATGGATTTCCTTTGATATGTGCCTACATTACTCGGTTGTTCTATTTGATGATTGTTGCACTGTTGAGTGTTGCATTTGCTGTGATTGATTTTGGGATGTTTATCCCCATGATTTGGTTTTGGGATGTTTATCCCCGTGCATTGAGTTTTTGGATGTTTATCTCTGTGTCTTTTGGTAAAGAACAATGGATTAAATAATAAAATGTGATAAGGATGTCGATCCTTAGTTTTGGATTGGGATGTCTATCCCGGTGTTTTGGTTAGGGATGTTGATCCCTGAGATTTGGTTTTTGGAAGATGGCGATATAATTGTCACGTGGTAAGTAGAGGTACGACCGGATGGTTAGAGACTGTTTTGTGGTGGCCATGATCTGGGTTACTTGTGATGGGCCTGTTGATGCCGGTTTGATTGGGATGTTGATCCCTGAGTTTGTTATTGGGATGTTGATCCCCAGTTCTTTTTGATCTAGCACCAGGAACAGGTTGATAACCTGGTACGACCCTAGCTTATCCGTGACGGGGCCTGGAAAGATAAAATGGGAAATTGGATTTTTGTTTTAGTCTTTTTGGTCTTGGACCAGTTTTGGGTCGAGTCTTTTGGATTGGTATATTTTGGCTGTTGTGCCTGTATTCGACCTTGAGTATTTTATAGTGTTGCATATTGTTTGTCTATCCATGGTTGGTGGGCACTTCGGACTCACCCCTCACCTGCGGGCTTTTATCCCGTAGGTTGAGTTATTTGTGGTTCAGGTATGATGCATTCCAGACAGGCTGGGGCGTTATCCCTTGGACAGGACTCGGATCCATAGTTTGCATCAGTGTCGCATACAGTGTCTTTGTGAGTTTTAAAAGTCTTCTGCTGTGCTGTTTATTTCTTTTGTTGGGCCTTGGGCCGGTTGTGATGTTATTGATGTTCCCGAGTTTGGATGACGGTTTTTATGTTGGGCTGAAGGGTCGGATTTCTGATGTTAATATTTTGGGTTGTTGAGCCAGAGTTTCTGTTGTATACACTGTATGCTGGGCTTTGTTTGGTCGGGTCGTTACAGTTCCAGCACGTGTTTACTATGTACGGTAAATACGGGTCGGGGCGTTTCAATTAAGCTCAATACTTTTGCCTTAAAAATAGCACTCAATTTTGGCTCAATAGGAGGACTGCAGGTATAACTTAGCTAACTTGATGTCAAGATTTCGTAATAGCAGCTCTAGGTTGAGTTCTCCAGTCTTTCTTCAATTTATAGAGGCTACGGGAAGTGACAGCCTCATCATCCAACAGCTAGCAATCACTTTTTGCTACCTCGGGATCTGGCAACGTCGGTGCCAGAACGCGCATCGCTCTATTTTTCAGAAAGTGGTCTGCACATGCTGAGCTGACTCCTAGGTTCGATTCTCCTAGGTTGTACTGAATCGAAATGAGTCGTTGGGAGAGCTTTCCAGTCCTTTAAACAAACACCTGCAGAGTAGAAAGAATCGAAATTGCAAGTTTTATAGTCACGGAGTATCTCCAACAAGTGGCTTCAAAGTTCAAGATAGTCTGTACATGCTTAGCAGACTTCTAAGTTTGATATCCTCGGTTGGATAGAATCGTGATGAGCCGTTTTGAAACTTTCCCAGAACTTTAATCGAACACCTGCAGAGTCAAAACAAGCTATGTACCAGGTTTATAGATTATGGGAGCTGCTCCAACAAGTGTTACCAAGTTTCAAGATTATTAAGGTCAAGTTGGGTGGTCCAACCACCATGAAAGCGAGCTTTCAAGCATGCTAAGCAAACAAGCCTACTCCACTAACTCTCAGACCTATCCCACTAACTTCATTCCCCAAAAGTATGATTTCATTATTTAATTTAGGGGTTTGGGGCGGATTAAAATAATCTTAACCATAATTTGTCATAATCAAAATCAATTAAATCCATAGTTAGATAATTAATCTAAATCACTAATTAACACTAATTAGCTAATTAATTAAGCACTAATACACATGTTAGTTACCTTAACCCAACATAAAATACCCTTATTTAATATTATGTTAATAACAACAAATAATGAGTGATATGCCATACACTAATGGATGACATGCAGTCTGTTATAATAATTTTCTTAATAGTATAAAATAAGCAAATTAATAGAAATACCTTCTTTATTAAATATATATAATTTAATATTATAAACCATGTAATTTAGAATATGAAGAATCTCAACAACTATTTTTATATGATAATGATTATTTTGGGCCAACAAATTAATATAAATTCTTAAAAAATTAATATAATTTCTCTCTTTATTAAATATATAATTTAATATTATAAATTATTTAAAAAATCTATCCAAGTATAATGTCGAGTAATATTATTTTTCATATTCGAAAATCAATAAACATTATGATATATACTATACGTATCAGGAAGCTTTTAACTAAAATAAAAAAAATAGTTATGTAAAATTACAAAATGTGAACAAATAATTTATAAATAGAAAAATCACTATTATTTCCCATAAACTTTTTTCATAAATTAAATTAATTTATTATTCTTTTACATAATTTAAAAAATATTTTTGTATTAATATTAATGCATTTTTTAGAATATAATCATAGTAATATATTACTATATCATGCCAAAATATATTAAAAAATGATAATATAATTCAATAATTTATTTATTAGTTTTTGTTTGAATGATTATTAATATTAGGAAATAATTATATTATATATTACCGTGCCACGTGCAGAAAAAGTAGTTTTTTATGATAAAAAAATATTATTATTTTTCATGATATATCAATAAAATTATAAATTTTAAAAATCATGTAATATATAATAATATTTGTTAGAATCTATAAACAATATTTTCCTGCATCGGTCTTTGCTAAATAAGTCTACCATACCACGTGTTGCATTATCCGTGTAAGATAACTTTTTCGCCTAGTCTAGACTAACGTAAAAGTTGTAGGGCCTGTGCTGTTTCTCCATTCAAAGAAGACTCTGTGTGTGGATTCCGATATACCAAAAAAAAAAGGGGAAAAAAAGACTGTTGTGTGAACGATGGAGATCCAAAGTTCCAACCCCCTAAGTCCTATCTCCATCCTCAGACAAGATTACGGGCTTGACGTTCTAGAATGTGGAAAATAAAATAAAATGGGGGAGAGACGGAACAAAAATTAAAGACGGCTTCAGGGCGGGCCAATCTCTCGGCAAACCGTAAATAACATTATAGTTATCGTTAGACGCACCATGATTTCTTTGCATTTTTTTCTCCTCCATTATAGTTATCTCATTGACTTCACAATAAAATGTCTATTCTCTAGTATGATTTTATCTAAATCACTCACATCCGGGCTTTTTGTTGGTCAGTTACAGTTTGTTTGGATCGATGGGGAATGAAGGGGAAGGGAGGAGAATAGAGGAGAATTTTTAATTTAACTTTGTTTGAGAAAGAAAGTTAATAGAGGGGAGGGGAATTTTTTAACCTTCATTCCTCTCCATTCCCCTTAAAATGTCTCCCCGCCAATTTGGTGGGAAATGGAGGGGACCAGAATTTTAGAACTAGATGATGACTTGAAATTCCATGATTAGCCTCTTATATTTTGTAAAAAAAATTATAAATAAGGATATCTATGTAATTTGAAAATATTACCTAACATTCCCCTCACTTCCCTTTAATGAATATATCCGAACAAGTTAAAGTTAAAATTTTTCCCTCCCCACCATTCCCATCCCTTCTCTTCCCATCCCTTTCCCTCTATATTTCCAAACAAACCGTTAGGGACGGTTATTTTGTTTTGGAAAGTATGGGCTCTAAACAATTAAATAAGGAAATAACAATGCACATTTTTTAAATTGAATAAACAATTGCAGTTAAAACTATAAAAAGAGTGGAATGCAATTTTTTTTTATACTTGCTATTATAGATTGAAGGTCTATTTTTAAGCTCACAATTGGATTGTGGTCTAACTGTAAAAAATTTATGGTGCTCAATAAGGTCTTACTATTTTTTTTTTATCACACTACACCCTAATTAATCTTTTTTTATATATATATTTGAAGCGTACCTATTCCAACAGATGGCCAGACTAATAATTCCATGTAATCTGACGCAACATGCAGTCTGATGAGGTGGGATTATTATCAACACACATACCTACATAAAGTTTCAAGTTTTATTTTTTTGTTTCAAAAACAAACAAATTTTTTTTTTCCCTCTCCTATGCTTTTTTCCCCCCTCTCCTATGTTTGTTGAATACTTTTTTTTCACGGTTTCTTTTGCTCTCTTTCTACGATTCTAGTTGAAGCGCCCCGACCCGTATCTACCGTACAGGGTAAACACGTGTCAGAACTGTTCTTACTACAGTAGCAGACAGTACATACAATATAAAATACAATACAAGCAATCTCCAAATACAATATTCGTCACCCGATCCCGGGGACCATTATTCAAGCCATTACACTCCAATCTAATCAACAACAGAGGACATAGGATACAACAACAAATATAATACAACCACAACAACAATACACAATAGAAAGACAAGCAGCGGAAGACTTAGAATGAGATGCAGCGGAGGTATGGATCCGGGTCAGGTGGAGAAGAGAGCAGCAACCATTGTACACCGTACCTGAACTACGAAGCAACCGAACCTACGGGATGAAACCCCGCAGGCGAGGGGTGAGTCCGAAGTGCTCACCGACGAAGGATAAACAGTGATATGCATGCAACCGTAATACAGTAAAGCAAACACAAGCAAAACGACAGCACATCTCAAATAAGTCTGAGCCAAGACCAAAAGAATACTTATCATAATTTCCAATTTTATTTTTCGGGCCCCGTCACTGGACAAGCTAGGGTCGTACCAGGTTATTAATTAATTTCGGATGCTAGGTCAAAGAGAACCATACCATTCCTACCATACCGGGACCACGTCCCACAACCGGATATTTGGTATATCCAAACCACTAGGTATTCGGTATACCCCAACTACAGGCATCAACATGCCAACCGGATATTCGCTATATCCGAACCACTGGGTATTCGGTATACCCCAACCAGAGGCATCAACATGCCAACCAAATCAAATATCCAAACCAAATAACCGACCTTAGCATCCCAAAATTAATTTTCAAACCATCGGGTCGTACCACAACTTTCCACATGACAATTATATCTTCACCTCATATCAATTCCAATTTCCAATTCCAGTTTCCATTTCTCAATTATCCACAGTCAGTAATTCAACATCAATCTCAACGCAAAATCGATATCTCAATCCAACAATCACCACAGCAATAATCACAACAATCGATAACCAACAGTGAATATCTCAGCAGTTTAATCAAA